>PVKV010029194.1:0-23975 GCA_004027835.1 Alouatta palliata | reverse complement strand
AGGATGGTCTCGATCTCTTGACCTCGTGATCCACCCGCCTCGGCCTCCCAAAGTGCTGAATGCTGACTCTTAAGACATCCAAGGTGCGTACATCCTGTGGTTGGGATAAGTCGTATCTGCTATGTCTTAGGAAAAATCAGATCTATAATCCTCTGAATTGGAATGAAAGGTGAGAAAAAAGCCTTTTAAAACTGATGATAATCATAAATTATGAAACCATTGTAAAATAAATGTGCTTATTTTACATTCAAGAATTTACCTTAAACTAGGCCAACACGGGGTTTATGTAAAAGCAGTCGTGAGTACAGGAATAATGTGTTATTTACATAGCAATTGTTAGCATATCAATAAATACTTCTGTAGTGTTGAGGGTTCTTGAAAGTAGTTGTTCTTTTCAGAGTTTTAAGCATTCCTCATAGAAATTCGTTTTATTAAAAAATATTGTAGAGCTGGAGCACTCACATTGCGAGCATTTAAATTGTTGGCACAAATGCTGTGGCAGTCTCTAGGAAAGCTGAACAAAGATCTACCCTATGGCCCTATGATAAGATTCTCGGGCATCTACCCGATGGAATGAGTGCTATGACCCCAATGTACACATACAAGAATGCTCATGGAAGTATTATTTATAATAGCCCCAAAGTGGGAGAAACCCTAGTATCTATCAATGGATAGAAAAACAAATATATTTACACAATAGAATACTTCACGGCAATAAAAAAAAGGAAGAACTTACTAACGATTGCACACAACAGGAGACATTGTTGAGAAAAAGAAACCAGATACAAAACAACATATACCACGTGATCTCATTTATAAGAAGGCCAAGAGCAGGCAAAATGAGACAGTGATAGAGGTCGGAATGCGGTTACTTTGAGGTGGAATATCCACCTGGTGGAGCCATGAGAAAGCCTCCCATGTGTGGAAATATTCTGTGTGTACGTTGGGCTAGTGGTTTCATGGGTGTATACAGACGTAAAAATTCATCAAGCTGTATACTTTTCGTGTCTTTTACCTCAAACGTTGTACCTCAATTGAAAAAAAATTGGAAATCTGTTATATATAATATTTTATATATAATACGTTTTATATATAATATTTATATATACATTATATATAATATGTATATAATTTTTTTAAAAGAGCATCATGGATTGCAACAAAACGTGTAAGATGGAGTCCCTGCCCTTGAAGAGATTCAAAATTAGTTACAAGAGAAAATACGTGCTTCAACAACTGTAATGAGAAACAGTGTGTGAAGACGTTAGGTGACTGTGCCAAATGAATGTCGTAGGGCTGTAGGGAGTGGAGAGAACAGGGAGGGAAAACGGAGCGCTCTACACCGGGCCGAGCTCCCCCGAGGGTAAACGGAGCGCTCTACACTGGAGCTGAGTGTCCCCTGCATTTGCGCCCCATCCATTTTCTCTCTCTCTTCTCAATCTTCTTCTTCTTTTTCTTTTTTTTTAATTGCATTTTAGGTTTTGGGGTACATGTGAAGAACATGCAAGATTGTTGCATAGGTACACACATGGCAGTGTCTTCTCAATCTTCTTTACAAACTGTGTGCCCTGCGCACGTGACTGTGTACCAGCCTCCCCTCCTGAAACTTCGTCCTCAGTGCACTCTCCAAGCTTTCTCCTTCCCTTCCCAGCTGAGCTTCTGGATGAAATCCTCTACCTTCTGTCACCACTTCCTTGACCCACTGTCTTCTGGCTTCTCTCTGCCTCTCCCGAGTGAGTCTTCCTTCGCTGACCTCTGCATCATGTGATACTGTGGAATACATCCGCTTTCTTCCAAAGTCATCCTTCCCTTGTTTCCCGATGGGACGTTTTCCGTCCTCCTCTCTGCCCGCCTCTCTTGGTGAGCTCATTTTCCTCCGCCCCAAGGGAGCAACATGTTCAGTTTGCCACTCTGCTCATGTTTTGGGCTCTCCCTTGATAAGTGTCTTGGCCCATTTGGGCTGCTGAAAAAGGACTATGGATGAGGTAATTTATAGAAAACAAATTTCTTACCCACAGTTCTATAGGCTGGGATACCCAAGATGAAGGTGCCAGCAGAACCGGTGTCTAGTTAGAGCCCGTTCCTCATAGATGGCGGCTTCTATGTGTCCTCACGTGGAGGAAGGAGGAAGGGTAGACGAGCTCCCTTGGATCTCTTGAATAAGGACACTAACTCTACTGAAGAGCCCTACTCATGCCCTCATTGCTCCCCGAAGGCCCCACCTCTTAATATCATCACATTGGGAGTTAGGTCTCAGCATATGAATTTGGAAGGACACAAATATTCAGACCATAACAGCAAGCTTTTGCCTCTATCTGCTGATGTCCCTGGGATCTGGGATCTCCACACCACTCTCCTGATCTTGGGTCTGCATGTACACACCCTGATGGATATCTATGTGTGGCTGCCTCATACAAAAATCAAGTGCAACATATTAAAAGTCCTAATCAGCATTTTCTGTCACATCATTACTTTACCACTCAGTTACCATTCAGTGAATGTTATCTCCATCTACTCAGAGGAACCAGGGAGTAATTTCTGCTCTCTCTCTTATCTCCCTCCCGCTTATGCCTCTGGCAACCCAGGCCTATTGGTCCTCCCTTTTCATACCTCTCAGACCTGTCTTCACATCTTTAACCTTGGTGCTCCGCTTTTGTCTCCAGTCATTCCTCGTTTAGATATTGCAAGTCACTTATTTCCAGTCTCATCCTCAGCTAGGCCTTCACAGGATGATCTACTTCAGTCTGGAAAGCTAAAGGCTGAGAGGGGCTGCTTAAGATGCCCATAAAGTCCCCAACAGCACACATGACTGGGGAAGCAAGTCCTGGTTCACACGACCCCAGTGTTGTAGGTTTAGGAAGGGGTCAGGGATATTTGAGCAAAAGGACTTTTAGGTAAAATGAAAGGAACGACTTTTTTGTTGCCAACAAGTATTAAATTCACAAAACTCACTATCCAAGAGGGAGCTGAGTGTGAGCACAGAAAGCCTGTCAAAAGAAGTTTCAGGTAAATTCCTGGTGCTGACCTCTGTGCGGGGTGTCCATGGCCCTCTGAACTATAGAATCCTCTGAAAATTAGGATCTAATCATAGTTCTTCCCAGCTTCCTTCTAACATTAAAGCCTACCTCCTTAGCCCAGACCACCACCCTCAATGTCTTCTTTTGTTTTCAGACTGACCTCCTTCCCCCATTCTCTGGGGCAGCCTGAGCTCCACCCATAGTACATTCTAGTTTCCTTAAATGTTCCTTACTCTTATGTCTGCCTGAAGCCCTCTCCTCCCCTTTCACCTCCATCGCAGAACTTCTAGTTGTCCTTCAAGTCCTGACTCCTGCAAGTGAAGATGGACCCTCTGTCCTCCCTGCGCTCATAACACCTGCAGTACCGGAGCTATTTGTCTCTTTCCCCCACTGGATAAACTCACGGAAGGCAGCTATGTGTCTTCTTCATCCTTGTATCCCAAGCACATGGCTCAGAGTTGGTGCCCATTTTGTTGCATAAATGAGAAAATGTTCAGTTCTTAGGTACATGGATTTTTTTTTTACCTCAAAGATATATAGCTCAGCAACTGTGTTTCTAGCGCCGTCACTGTTTCTATTTCTGAATCTAATTGCCATTGCACAAAGCCGTTCAGGGTAGAAACTGCAGTAAGTGGAATGGCCCAGCAACTCCCTTCCAACACAAACGCCTCATGCTCTTGTGAGATTGCTGCAGTCTTAAATCTGTGTAGACCTTTGGAGTTTCAGGCAGAAAACAAACAAAAATAACTGTTCAATGTGATGCCTAGGAGATTACCCCCTGCTGAAAAGCCCTTTTCTCCAGGATCCTTTCCTCCTCCTCCCGCAAATTCAGATGAACAATATTGGAAAATGACAAATCTAAGAAATCCACAAGGCCAATCCCATGGGCACATGAATTGCTGCAGGGGCCAGAACCCCAAGGCCCCGGAGTACAGTTTTCTCTTTCTGTAGGTCCCACAGAACGCTAGGCTGCCATCCTAACAGCAAACTCAGGGCCATGGGCACCCCGCACAGAGGTCAGCACCAGGAATTTACCTGAAACTTCTTTTGACAGGCTTTCTGTGCTCACGCTCAACTCCCTCTTGGGTAGTGTGTTTTGTGAGTTTAATACGAGTTGGCAACAAAAAAGCCTTTCCTTTCATTTTACTTCAAAGTCCTTTTGCTCATCTGTCACTGACCCCTTCTTAAACCTACAACACTGGAGTCGTGTGAACCAGGACTTGCTTCCCGAGTCATGTGTGCTGTTGGGGACTTTATGGGCATCTTAAGTAGTCCCTCTCAGCCTTCAGCTTTCCAGACTGAAGTAAATGTATAGCGTCTGGAAGAAGGCCCTGAACATAATAAATATTGAATGATGATTATGGAGCTGAATCATGATAAGAGCTGCCTTTAAAAGGGAATTTAAATTCCTGCCACGAGTCTGAGATGTGAGAATTAACTAATAAATCATTGCAAGTACAGTGTTGAGGTGAAACAAATGCATATGCTTAGGTCCCCCTCAGAACAGGCACATGTATTCGTGTGTCCCCATATTTTCTCCCATCTGTTCCTGTTTCCAAGTGAGAAATATGCCCTCCATGCGCCGGGCAGCTTGCCTTTATCAGAGACTGGATGCTTTGCTGAACGTTTCTGAGGACAGTATATTTGGATAGCGATGATTAGTCTCCTGTTAGGAGGAGATGGGAGAGAAGGAAGATATGAGAGGCAAAGAGGGAACCGAATGTGTTCCCAGCTCCCATTTCATGCCAGACACTGCTCTAGATGCTTTAAGTGGGTCACGTCCTTCAGCCTCCACAGCAGCCCTGTGAAGGAGATGTGGATCCCCATTATACACGTGAGGAAACTGAGGCTCAGAGAAGCTGGGTGACTTGCCCAGGAGGCCAGGAGAAGAAGTTTGGACTTCCAAGCCAGGTCTATTGCAGCCCAAAGTCATGCTCTGTTTATGACACCATCCTAGGTCCCTTACCCTGCCCTCCCACCACCATAGAGGCATGACTTCCAGTCCCTGTCCAGGGCAATAGGACTGTTGCCCTTACTGCCTTTGCCATCCCCCTCAGACACTTAAGCCAGTGGCCGAGCCAGACTCACAAAGTGCTACATGAGTTGGCCCAGTGTCCCTCCTTTCCTCTCCCTTCCCTTATTTACTTGCAGGAAGCACATGGGCAAGATGGCAGCAGTGACTCCTCCCTAGAAGAATCAAATCTTGAGTGGCCGCAGCCTGAGTGGTGTGGCTGGACACTCTGACAATGGAAGGATGTCCCCTGAGCTTTTGAAGGGTGTTGCCATTCACTGCTATAAAGCAAAGGTGGAGAAAGGGTTCCAGCCGCCGAGGTGGGGTGGGTGCAGGCTGAAAGAGAGCAGGGGTGGGAACCGCAGCATTTTCCAGGGTGAAAAGGACTAATGAAGGGGACTAGAGATAGTTCTGTGGCTGTCCTTTGAGCTGTCTGTAATCTTAAGCAAATCCCACGTCTTTTATTCACACCTGTTTTTATTTAGCAGTCAAACCCGACCTTTGCATGTGATGAATTTTCTCCACATCCTAGGCCAGGCATGCCAAGGCCCCCAAGTTCCTAAATGGTGAACACCGGGAAATGTATGAGGAAGCCCCCCCAAGTGCAGACTTTATAAAGCATCTATCTTCTGTCCCAGGTGTGTTGTTGCTTCTATCAAATAACAGACAAGATTTGTCACTCACTGCTTCCTCTTCCTCCTCCCCACAGTTCTTCCCATTCCAGGGCATGACCATTGGCCAAGAGGGCAGACAGGGACGAGTGGACAGTGGCTAGGTGCTGGGGACTCAACAAGACAGACTGCCATTCAGACAGCTCTGCCAGCTTGTGTTCCTGGACCACATTTTAGGAGCTAATCTCGCCTCTCTGGGTGGTGTGGTGGAAGCACAGCCAGGTTCTAAGATGGGGCAAGGACTATTCACAATAGCAAAGACGTGGAACCAACCCAAATGCCCGTCAATGATGACTGGATACAGAAAATGTGGTACATGTACACCATGGAATACTACGCAGCCACAAAAAGGAATGAGATCATGTCCTTTGCAGGGATGTGGATGAAACTGGAAGCCAGCATCCTCAGCAAACTAACACAGCAACAAAAACCAAACACTGCACATTCTCGCTCATAAGTGGGAGTTGAACAATTAGAACACATGGACACAGGGAGGGGAACAACATACACCAGGGCCTGTTGAGTTGAGGGATGAGGGGAGAGAGTGCATCAGGACAAATAGCTAATGCATATGGGGTTTAAAACCCAGGTGATGGGTTCATAAGTGCAGCAAACCACCATGGCACACACACACCTATGTAACAAACCTGCACATTCTACACATGCATCCCGGAACTTAAAATTAGGAAAAAAAAAAAAAAAAAAAAAAGATGGAACAAGGGAGCCCAGGGGTGGGCAGGCCAGAGGCAAAGGCCCAGGACTTTGACTGGAGGACAGCAAACACCTCAAAAGGCACCCCTTCTCTGAGTGTCTTGCTGTTTGACCACTACCATCGACTGAATTGGCTTCCCCCAAAATCCGTATGTTGAAGCCTTAACTCCTCCACTGTACTTGGAAATGGGGTTTGGGAGGAGGTAATTAAGGTTAAATGAGGTTATAAGAGTGGAGCCCTGATCCAATAGAATTAGTGTCCTCATAAGAAGAGACACGTAGAGTTTGCTTCATCTTTCTCTGCTGTGAGAGGACACAGAGAGAAGGTGGCCCTCTGCAAGCCAGGGAGAGAGTCCTCACCAGGAACCAAATTGGCTGTACCTTGATCTTGGGCTTTGCAGGCTATAGAGATGTGAGAAATACATTTCTGTTGTCTAAGCCACCCAGTCAGTGGTATTTCATATTGACAGCCTGAGCAGACTTACACAAACGCTAGGTGTCAATTGCTAACTGATCAAACTAATCAGTTTCCTTCTGCTTCTGAATGAATTTTCACTTAGGCTAAGCAAACATCATGCCACAATTTCACCTTATAGAAATGGTTATAAATGTGCCATTCATGAAGAATCTGTGCAGGGGAGGGATTCCTCCTTCTTGCCACTCCCTGGCCATGCCTGTGGGGAAACCTGGAAGTCCAGTTCAGTTCAGCTCTACAGCAATTTTATAGAATCCATTTCCAAGACTCAGTGCTTTAAGGAGAAAGGAAGTGTTTTGGGGAACTGACATTCCAACCATGACAGCGACACCCCTGGGAACTGGCCCTGGCCCCACCTTACCCCAGCCAGTCATTCAGGCTATTCAAGATTAGGGACCTGACAGTGCCCCCCAGGCAGCCCAACACAAGGGCTACATTTTGTATCCTTTTCTGCAAAAATCTCACATGGAATTCAGTTTTGACATGAAATCCTAAGGAAAATGCAGTTTTATTCAGGCCTTAAGGAACAATGTTTGAAAAATCTGACTTTACAAACAGTGTGATTTATAAAAAGACTTGCAACAGAAATCCTTCAACCAGATCTTTCTTGTTTCCTATCAAAAATATGAGATTTTAAAAAATCATGTTTACTGGAATTCTTCAAACATATTTGTACCCTGTGAAATAAAGGTGCATGTGGATATGAAATGAATATGAGAATTGATTTCATGAGAATAAGCATGCCTTAGGCCTCAGGAATGGCTAGATAGGACCCATTGCACCTACCCAGAGAGAATGGGGGTCAGGGGGATGGGAATGGGGTGTGTGCAAAGAAGCTTCATGTATGCTGTTTTGTGGTTCTAGCAAGGTAATTCCTTGACATCATTTAAATCTGTTATGGCTCTAATTTCAGCAGCAGCCACGAGCATTTGTGACCATAGTCTTGTATGTACAAGGGGGCTTCATTCCATCTGTCCAGGACTTGCCCATGCCTCTCTGCTCTAGACCACCAGTTTATTGAAATTCGATCCTGATGCTGTGCTCACATAGTCCCCATAGCCCAGAACGCACCAGAGGACCCACAAAGAGGTATTTTATTCACCTTCTCATCACAGAAATGCAGCTGTAGAGCTATTTCTCTCTGCCTCCATGAGAGTGAACCAGCACTCAAATTCCCCATTTTTTTCTTGGATCCCAGATACAAATAAGAATAAAACATGCTTACGTGCCCAGGACGTTTCTAAGCTCCAGTGCCCACAAAGTTTTCTAGTACTGAGAATGCAAGTCTGTCATTATGGTATTTGCAGAACTAAAGACTGTATTTATGGCTTCAAAATGATACTTATTATACTCCTTTCCTGGACTATCATGCCGAAAACACTAAATGTATAGTCTTTCTCTAGGAAATTTGCCAGGGAAAGCAGAATGGATCTCATCACATAGGAATTTTTTTGGTTGGTTTCAAGCTGTAGAGTCTGGGGGAGGAGGAAGTTTTCCTGAGGACTGCCCTAGGAATGAGACTGTCCACAGGGTCATGTACAACAGGGTGCCAGTCTCAGAAATTGTGATGGGAAGGAGATCTCCTTGGATCTGAACCCTGTGGCAGCCCTATGTCACCCATGGGAAGTAGGCAACTATGGAACATTGAATCCTGAGTTAGAGAGTATGATAGGGGAAAATGGTGCCTCGGTGGATGAATGGGGATTCTGAGCTCTTCGGGGGAGAATAATGAGGGAAAGAAGCAGACGCCCGAGCCCGGCACATAGAACTCTAACAGGGATCATGCTGGGGATGGAAGGCACAGAGGCATTTTCACTCTGGCAAAGTTCCGATTTTCTAAAAACACTTTCAAATCCATTTCCATTACTCAATGGTCCTGTCACTTTTAATTTCTTCTTTTTTTCCAAACCCATAATGCAATTAGAGAGATGGCATCCCGCATCATTAATATCACAATGATGCATTACCGCATTTTTTTAAAAAAGGTATTGTAGTTTCTCTTGATCATAAGAGCAAAAAGATATGAAAGATAAAGGAGGGAAGCAGGAGCGGGGAGTCTTCAGAACGTGACGCAAGACTGGCAGCTGTGGAAGGAGGGAGGGAAGGAAGAGCATGAGCCCAGTGCATGAAAGGATGTCACACGTACAAAGTCATATGCACAAAGGTGGAGAAAGGAAGACGTATGTACAAAGGCATGTTCCAGGAAGATTGATCTGGAAGTAATATAGAAATGGATTGAGGAGGCCGGGCGTGGTGGCTCACACCTGTAATCCTAGCACTTTGGGAAGCCCAGGCGGGCAGATTGCCTGAGGTCAGGAGTTTGAGATCAGCCTGGCCAATATAGTGAAACCCCATCTCTACTAAAAATACAAAAACTTAGCGGGGCATGGTGGTGTGCTGCATGCCTGTAATCCCAACTACTTGGGAGACTGAGGCAGGAGAATTGCTTGAACCCAGGAGGCTGAGGCAGAGGTTTCAGTGAGCTGAGAGCGCCACTGTACTCTAGCCTGGGCATGACAGAGCGAGACTGTCCCTCAAAAAAAAAAAAAGTATTAGGGAAAATAGCAACAGTTAAGGAAAGGAGGCTGCTCATTCCTTCATTCATTCAGCAAACATTTACTGGGCACTTGCTACGTGTCAGAGCAGGTGATGTCAGGTATCTAGAGATGATACCTGGTCTTACATCAAGAAGCAGATGCCATAACAGGATTTTTTTTTCTTTTTTTTTTTTTTGAGACAGAGTCTCACTCCATCACCAGGCGCCAGGCTGGAGTGCAGTGGCGTGACCTCGGCTCACTGCAACCTCCGCCGCCTGGGTTCAAGCAATTCTTCTGCCTCAGCCTCCCGAGTAGCTGGGACTACAGGCGCGCGCCACCACGCCCAGCTATTTTTCTTGTATTTTTAGTAGAGACGGGGTTTCACCATGTTGACCAGGATGGTCTCGAGCTCTTGACCTCATGAGGATTTGATGTGCAAGAAGTTCATTGGGGGAATGCGTATGAAAGATAAAGGAGGGAAGCAGGAGCAGAGGGGAGAGTCTTCAGACTGTGATGCAAGCCTGGCAGCTGTGGAAGGAGAGAGGGGAGGAGGAGCCCAGTGCCCTCTGGAGACCATCCCAGCTGGGCCAACAGAGAGCCTACGGAACAAAGGCTGCCTGCTAGAGGAGCCCCATATGGGACAAGAATGGGGCGGACTTAGTACTCCTTAGGGCGCATTGGCTGAGGTTAGGCTGGGAGAAATGTGAATCCACGGTGGATCCAAAAGGTGGCAACTGGAGGCTGTCAGTCAGCTACATTTCCTGTGGCAGCTTCTTTTGAAGGACATCTGAGTGGAGCGCTTCCATGGCCAACACAGCCTTCCAGGAGCTCTCGATGTAGACATATAACATGACGTCACAGCTACATTCCAAGCTTGCGGACTAGCCCTTTGAGGTTAGATATGCATTCCCTGTTCAATCAGTCACAGCCTGGGTTGGCGGGCAGTGCCCGTGCCTGGCTGTGATAAGGGGGTAGATGCTACTCATATGCCCAGGACAGAAGGGAGATGGGTGATTTAACACAATTATGTATAAGATGCAGTGGAGGAGACTTAACCAGCTGCTTAGAAAAGAGTAGTCAGGCTCTGGGAGGCCGAGGCTGGTGGATCACGAGGTCAAGAGATCGAGACCATCCCGGTCAACATGGTGAAACCCCGTCTCTACTAAAAATACAAAAATTAGCTGGGCATGGTGGCACGTGCCTGTAGTCCCAGCTACTCAGGAGGTTGAGGCAGGAGAATTGCTTGAACCCAGGAGGCGGAGGTTGCGGTGAGCCGAGATCGCGCCATTGCACTCCAGCCTGGGCAACAAGAGCGAAACTCCGTCTCAAAAAAAAACCAAAAACAAACAAACAAACAAACAAAAACGAAAAGAGTAGTCAGGGAAGAGTTTGAAAGGATGTGGCAGTTGACTTTTTAAAACATAATTGGAATGTATCATATATACAGGAAGACATACAGTAGAATTCATTTCATTGGAATCCTGGATTCATATCCCAGCTCTGTCACTTATCAGCTGTGTGACCTTGGGTATGCCTCTTAACCTCTCTGAGGTCCTGGTTTCTTCATCTGTAAAATGGAAATCATAATAGCACCTGTTTTGTAGAATTGTCATGAAAATGCATGTAAATTCATTAGCAACTGCCTAACCTATGGTAGGTAATCAATAAATAGCAACAGTATTTTTGCCATTACTATTTTTGACGTCCCCAACAGTGAGAATGCCTGTACAAAGCTGTGCTAGGATGGACACCCAGCCCAGGGAGCTGCTGCTGGTTCTCTATGGCTGAATCACACGGATCAAGGGAAGGCGTTGTAAAATCCAAAGCTGGGGAAACAGGCCCGGGTCTGAGGAAAAGCCCTGTATGCCACAGAAATAGTTCAGACTTCCCTCTAGGCTCTGAGAGGCTATTAAAGGCTGTTACTTAGGGAAGGAGATGATTCAATTTGCATTTTTAAAAGTTTCCCTCCTGAAGTTCCTTGAATCCACAAAGATACTGAAAAGATACTGGAAGAGTAAACAATTGTCAGAATCTGAAAGAGTAAAAAGAAAGCTTGGACTGAAGAAGTGAAAAGAAATCCAGTTAATCAGGCTGGAGGACAGATACAGATAAAAATCAGCCCCAAAGTGAACAGGGGATCTGGTTGCCTGAGGTCATGCAATGGTTGTAAAATTAGTGACTACTGCTTTCTTTCCCACTACACCCCGGGCTCCCTTTGCTAAATTCTTCTATTACTGAGATTACCCAATTGCTAAACTGCACTGGCCTCAGGACAGCACGGAATTCTCCCCACTTTCCCTCTCCCCGCTCTGGAAAGGAAACAGTGTAGAGCTGATCCCCACTCCCCTGCAATCCTCTGAGTCCTCCTGCAGGAACACAAGCCTTATGAAGGATGCTCCCCTGTCTCTTGTCCAGCAGCCTCCGCGGGTCCTCTGCAGCATCCTCCCTCGCTGTTTGTGTGTCAGGCTACGGGTTTATCCCTGGTGGTCTTTGGGAGATATGGGTGTGTTTTTTTACTTTTTAAAAAATTTTAATGTTTTTTTTGATAGATGAGTCTTGCTGTGTTGCACAGGCTGCTGGGTTCAAGTAATCCTCCCGCCTCAGCCTCCTGAATAGCTGGGTATGATATGGTTTTTATAGTATGTACAATGCAAACACAGAGGTGTTGCTGATAACGATGTGCTTATCATCACTGTCACGGGAAACCACTGAGCGAATGCTTGGAATAAAGTACAAGAGGAACAACTTTCACCAGAAATCTGGATAGGAGGTGGGGTGTAGTGTCTTATGTCTCTAATCCCAGCACTTTGGGAGGCCAAGGCGGGTGGATCACCTGAGGTCAGGAGTTCGAGAACAGCCTGGCCAATGTGGCGAAACCCCGTCTCTACTAAAAATACAAAAATTAGCCTGGTGTGGTGGTGCGCACCTGTAATTCCAGCTACTTGGGAGGCTGAGGCAGGAGAATCAGTTGAACCCGGGAGGTGGAAGTTGAAGTGAGCCGAGATGGCACCACTGCACTCCAGCCTGGGCAACAGAGCAAGAAAAACAAAGTGAAAGAAACAAAGAAGGAAGGGAGGGAGGGAGGGAGGGAGGAAATCTGGGTAAGAAAGAACAGGCTTAGCCACACTTTCTGAGAATATGTCAGCCCATACCTGGAGAATTGCTTTCTCTTCTGAGACTACATTTTAAAAGAAACACAGGCAAATGTTTAGGGTGCTAAAATGCCTCAAAAATAAATCATATGAGGAATGCTTGTAGGAACTGGGGGTATTTAGTTCTTGAAGGGAAAATTCAAGAAAACCATCCTCTGTTAACAAGGCGTAATACTTAAAGGCGTTACACTTGCCATTAAGGCCTGGACAGATGAAACGGAACCAATGGGTAAAGCTGTAGCAGATTCAAGCTCGACAGGAGAATTTCACTAACAGTCAGAGGGGACCGCACATGGACTGGACCGTCTGAGAAGGCTCTTTGTCATGGAAGCTATCTAGAAAAAGACTGGATGATGCCTTGGCCAGGCTGTGGTACAAGGAACCAAAGCCTTATGGGGACTTTGGGCTAGGTGACTTTTAAGACCCTCCCTCTCAAAACCTCTGTCCTGAAAGAAGAAGCCCTAAGTGAGTAGTACAAGTCCCTGAATGCCAGCAATACCTACAGCTCCGTTTTCAAGCAGGTTGGAGGTGGGGCTATGAATCCAGTCCACAGCCCTCCAGTAAGGAACAGTCTTTCCTCAGGAGGAACTGTGACACTGTGCGACTCCAACCATCTGGCTATGGCTGCCTGGACAAGCATTTGGGCGAGCAATACTGCAAGGAAGCTCTGACCATGGAAGAATTTGAAGTGGAGGTTATAAAGAGAAGGCTGGTGGGTTTGGAAGCAGAAACTGAAGAGAAAAGGAAGAAAAAAAAAATCCACAGAGAGTAGGTGAACAAGCAGGACCATGAAGTTAGCGGGAGTCCTGATGGAGCAGAAGCTCAGGGCAGCATAAAGCTACAGGCATTCCCAGCAGCAATGCCGGGGAGGGGGGTTGAAGGGAAGGAGGACTGGAAGGGAGGAGGGTTGAAAGGAAGGAGGGAAGGAAGACTGGAAGGGAGGAGGGCTGGAAGGGAGGAGGGCTGGAAGGGAGGAAGGTTGAAGGGGAGGAGGGTTGAAGGGGAGGAGGGTTGAAGGGGAGGAGGGTTGAAAGGAAGGAGGGAAGGAGGACTGGAAGGGGGGAAGGCTGGAAGGTAGGAGGGTTGAAGGGAAGGAGGGAAAGAGAGAAGGAGGAGGGGAGGGGAGGAGGGGACCAAAGGGACAAGAGGAGGTGGAGCTGGGGAGAGGATAGAGTCTCCACAATGATGCGAAATGGAAGAGCCTCTGGGGCCAAGACAATGGAGTGAATAAAATAGGCTACTGCTGTCCCAGGTCCCTGTGGTTTGGGCTCTTGTCCCCTCTTCTGGCCCCTGTGAAGCCACGGTTCCCTGGGTTCCCCTGAGAATCCAGTAGTTTTTATTGCCAAGCACGCCCATAGAAATAAGCCCTTTACCTGAAGCAACCTGAGTGAGACCTTGTTTTTGTAAGGAATATCGCCGAGTTTAAAATGAGGAAACTGAGACCAGCCTAGGAAAATTAAATGCCAATTTATTAAGCTCCCGGGCGAGGTTCTGTGGTCCGGACAGCGGGGGCCAGAGAAGTCGCACTTGACTTCTCAGGGCAAGGAGTTTTATAGGAGTCAGAGGCCATCGGGTGGACACTGGGAGACAAAGCATAGGGCAATTGATTGGGTATTGGGAAACAGAGCTTGGTCGGGACGAGCTGCTACTGGTAGGTAGGCGGGATTTTCGGTGCGCGGGCATTAGAGGCGATTGATTGGCTATTGGGAAACAAAGCATGGGGCAATCGATTGGATATTGGAAGCAGGGTTTTTCACATTTCGGCAGGGTTTTTCGGCGGGCTAGGTGCCGAGTGCGGGTTTGGGTGGGGAGTGCAGAAGTGGGCGTTAGGGAAGCTACGTGATGGAGCTCAGGTAAGCGCAGAAGGCTCAGGTAAGCGCAGAAGGGTGACGTAGTTTCCAGGCTTAGGGAGGGATGGGCATGTCCGGCCTTACAGTTTTTTGAAACTCAAAGCATTTAAGAGAAGACCAGAGGAGGAAAGGCGGTGATCATTTGGGCCTTGAAAAGAGCAGGTGAAGCCGTGCATGTGGTAACCACCAGCACCAAATCCAGTGAATGCAAAGCCCCTCATCGGTGAGAGGCTCATCTCCCCTCAGGCCCCTCACCCTCTCCCAGCATTCTACCCTCTGGAAGCCCACAGCCTCCCCCCCCCCCCCCCCCGACCAAAATAACAAAGAACCCTTGGAAGCAGAAAACAGTTCCCTGGTGAGTGCGGACTCACAGGTAAACAGAATACTGAATATTTCAGCCCCGGAAAGGGTTCGACCACAGAGGCAAATGCGGCTTCCTGCTGTGAAAGTGAGGGATACCTGAGGTGAAAGAACAGCCTCCAAATTCTTAAATTCAACAGATTCGGTTCTCCAAATGCAGACAGCATGAGCCAGCTGCCCAGAGAACCTGAGGCTGCAGAAGGACTCTGGGAATCTCTTACCAGGGCCCCTCCCCTGGGCCAGACTTTCTCTGTCTGTGAGATGATAGCAGTGTCCTTGGAGCGGCAGGAGTTTTCATGAAAGTATTATTGAGGAAGTCTTTTTTGACCCCTATCCTTTAAGGAAGATCCCTCTCTCCCTCGTTACTGCAGTGCAATACTGGACTCACCTCACTGCGTGAGTCTTAGAACCAGTGGCCACATCCGTTCTGACTGCTCATTGCCCAGGCTGTTACAATGATTATTTTTGAATATCATTATATTTTTAACAAGTCATTTCCCTTGAGGGTCAGCAATCTGTTCTTTTTTTCATATCCTCAATATTCAGCCCAGTGTCTGGCATAGCATGGGGCTCAATGAATGTCTGATAAGTGAATAAGCTTCAGAGAAAATAACCGAAGTTAAATTCTACAAATGTCTGATTTCTAGACTACATGCCCAACCATGGCGTATCCACTTTAAAGCATAGTACATATTTGTACATTTAGGTTTTAATGTACTGAGTTTCTCAGCTGTTGTCAACTTCTTCATCAAGCTCCAGGCCCCTGGGGACACAGACCATATCACCAAGCTCTCTTGTTAAGACTTCGAAGGATATAGTTTGAAGATGAGTCCCCATCCTCTGAGTTTTGCTAGGATACACATTATTAAAAACACAGAAAGTAAGACCACCACTAAATCATGACCCATTAAACAGATGAAAAATGTGGTTTTTGTTTATTTGTTTTTTAGGGTTTTTTGTTTGCTTGTTTGTTTCTTTGGAGACACTGGTCTTGATCTCCTGGGCTCAAGTGATCTGCCTGCCTCAGCGGAGATTACAGGCATGAGCCACCATGTCCAGCCAAGAGATGGAAAATGTTGACACTAAGGCATGATCTAGAAGGAGGGTGATTCTAAAAGCCTGTATTTTGTATTTGTGACACAAGCAAATCTTTTTCCACCACTTAGTGTCACCATGGACCAGTTTCTTAAACTCTCTAAGCCTCAGTTTCTCCACCTGTAAAATAGCACACTTAACATATACCAGAATGAGCTCTGAATAAGTTAGCTACTATTTATTGTGGTTCTCTATAAGATAATAGAATCAAAGAGGTTTTAAATGGCACCAGGTTTTGGACTGAGTTTTTCAAAGCCCAGTCAAAGGCGCCTTGTGGGGAGTTGGAGTAAAGGTGGGAGAAGAAGTGGACACACCCCTGCTTACCCAGAGTCACTCTGCTTTCATCTGGTTGACGGAGCTTGGAGCTTTTATGTAGATTTTAGGGAAAAGGACAGGGAAGAGTTAGTCCAAGCCGCAAAACTGGTGCCAGAATCTCCTCTTCAACATCCTGGCCAAATGGTTGTCCAGCCTTTTCTAGAACACTCAAATTCTCTCAGCAACGCCCCAAATTAATTTGCTTAGCAATTTTCCTATTCTTTAGAATATTCAGAAGCTCAAACAAATAGCTAACCAAGTTTTATTGCCTTGAGGAAATCCTGCCAGACCTACTTTAATGAAAAGAGCATTGTTCAAAATTAATTGAAGTCCAATACTCCTACAATAGTGCTACAAGAGTCACCAAAAGCAGTTGTCCTCCGTGGGTTATAAATGTCTCCCAGCAATCCTGACCATGCGGTTAATCTGCTTATGAAGACCTTTTAGTTATGTTGAGCGTAAAGAGAGTTTTCAGCCTAGACCCTTGTGCAAATTTCCACAAATTCTGGAGCAACTGAGTTTAGTTTTGCTATAATGTTGTTTTCTATCCTACGGCACAGGTTTTTCAAACCATTTTCATATCTGATGTCTTACTTTAATCAGTTCTTCAAAGTTGAAATGAGATGAGGTAAAATCCAATCAAATTTTATAGGTCGGCACACTCTAGAAACTGCAAGGCTCTGTAAATGGTTGTTGCTAATAAGTTATTAGACCCCAGATTCCTGGCTCTGACTCTCAATCTGGCCTGTCTTCTGAGGCCATGTGGCCCCTTCACGCCAAAGGGCTAGAGAATGCCTCGAATATCTTCTAAGATCAGGGAGGAGGACACTGAGGCTTGGTGACTGGCCGATGCCGGTGCGGATGGGTCCAGAAGTGAGCAGATGCACCTGTGTGTAGTGCTGTCAGGAATACGTAGCTGAAGAGTCCCTCATGCACACCTGAATGCTTGCCCTTTGCTGTGTGGTTGTCACTTTGCTCAGCTTGCTGCTGCCACTCCATTTTCATTTCAGAATCATATATATCTTTTTAGCCAGGCCAAGCCGTTCACATGCCACCTGCTTCAGGAGCCTGCCCCGGTCATCTCGAGGTCAAGTCATCCCTCCCTCTCTGAACATTTTAAGCTCTTTGCCCCACTCTTCTAACCCTGCTTCCACACTGCCTTGTGCTGTGGCTGTGGAACAAGGCATTTCTTGCCCGTTTGTTTACAAGCAACTTGAGAGCACACACTGTGTTAGGTGGAGCTGATGGTAGCGGACACGACTCCCAAGTACCCAGGCCCCCTCATTCTTCCAGTGAGTTTTGGCCAAGCATATGGGTGCCCGGCTAGAGCTACATTTATCAGATTCCTATGCAGCGAGGCATGGCCTTGTGAGGTTTTTGTCAATTGGATGAGAGCAGAAGTGAGGTGATCCTCCACTTCAAATTTTTAACAACAGAGTCACTTGTCCCCCTTTGCCCTTTCCCCTTGCCATGGTCTGGAAAGCAGAAGAAGCAGATGAGAACCAGACTCTGGGGATGGCAGAGTCACAAGATAGAAGGCACCTGGGTCCCCAGCAAAGCTCCTTGCTACCCCAAACATTTACATGAGAAATAAACTACAATTTTCCTTCAACTATTCCTTTTTAGGGTCTTTTTGTAAAAACTGCTTTGCCTAAGCACCCATCAGCTTACAGGTGCTCAACCCAATTTTTTTGTGGAAACAAATAGGTGCACGAGCAGGCACGGTGGTTCACACCTGTAATCCTAGCACTTTGGGAGGCCAAGGCAGGTGGATCACCTGAGGTCAGGAGTTCAAGACCAGCCTGATCAACATGGCGAAACCCCGTCTCAACTAAAAATACAAAAATTCTCTAGGCACAGTGGCGCGCCTGTAATCCCAGTTACTTGGGAGGATAAGGCAGGAGAATTGCTTGGACCCAGGAGGTAGAGGTTGTGGTGAGCCGAGATTGTACCACTGCACTCCAGCCTGGGTGACAGAGTGAGACTCTGTCTCAAAAAATAAAAAATTAAAAAAAAAAAGATGCATGGATAAAGAAGAGAAAAAAATAAAATGAATCTGTGAATGAGTACAGAAGCATTGCCAGTTGCATTTCTGCTTGAAATTATACCTGTCCCATTTTCCTAATGGCATCTGATTTTCCTGATAGAGACAGAGCCAGGAAAGATTTGGGGGAAGTGAAGAAAGACCTATACTTTAGAGGATAAGTCCCTCAGGGAGTCCAGTGACTGCGACTGCTTTGCTTCTGCTATGCTGTTTGTGTGATATTAGGATACTCTCCAGGTTTCTGTCATCGGAAAACCCAGAAAGGAGTTTCCTACTGTCAGGAGTTGAATTGAAGTATCTAGATCTGGCAGGGTCTCAGAGCAAGGGCCAGTAACAAAGGACAATGAAGGCCATTCAAATGAATCTATTCTTCTAATGGCAATGTTCTTTAAGAAATTTAGAATGTTTTGTATGTGCAACCTACTACCTCTGTTAAGTGAAGTGACATCATAAAGTGGAGAAAAGCAATGTGTGCTCCACATTCCTCATAAGGTTGTATGTGAATCAAATGAGAACATGTGTGTGAAAGTGCTCACTAACCGTAAGTACAGTAATAGATGGCCGGTGTTATGTCTGCCTGGTAACTTACTTCCATTATTTATCATGTGATTCTGGTTTGGCTGCTAATCAGTTTCTTCTCCTGGGTCAAAATATCAAGAAAGTGATCCAAATCTGGCCAGTTATAGTCCCCAGTTCCTTGGCCACAGTAATTAGTCCAAAGGGTGAACACATGACCGAGACGGGATCACTGAGAGCGCTTCTCGAGGAAGAGCTGTCAGCCTCGAGCTCTTTGCAGCCCTAGGTTGTGAATGGAGGAAGAAGAAATTCAGAGATGGAGAGGGATGATTGTGCCTGAGAGCAATCAATATTCTGGCATATTGATTTTTTTCTTTAGGCTTATTTGAGTTAGGATTTGTCACCTAAGACCAAAATAATCCTAATAAAATATACTATATACAAGTAATGTATCATTGTTTAAGAGACTCATTCAAATGAACTTGGAGAACTTACTTAGAGATTCCAGCTAGGAATAATGCCACTAGAGACTCTTTAACAAAGAATGACCATCGTTGGTCTGGAAAAGCTATCCTTTGACCAACCATATGGCTTCTAAGGGAAGACACACACAGTGATGAAGGTGGGACAGGAACCCATATACCCAGCAAATCCATTCCTGGGGATCACCGGGATAATAGTTTTGCTTGAATATTTCTGAGGATGGGAGCGTCACCTCCTCACAAGACAGACTGCTCTACTGCTGGACACTTCTGATTCTTGGAAATAGACTTCATTTTTTTTTTTTGTCTTTGTTTTCCTCTCTGAAAATGCACAGGATTTCAACCTGACACCCCACCCCTGCCTATACCCTTTCTATATAGAAGATTCTTCAGATAGGTAGACAACATATTTGTCTCAGTCTTTTCTTCTCTGAACTTCAAATCAACTTTGCTCAGGTGACGATGCTATTGAACTCTTCATCAACCTGACATGTCTCTCTCAGTACCTGCCAACTGGTCAGCATCTCCCTTCAACCATGATACACAAACCACATTCTCAATTGCAGCTCTGTTTTACCAGGGCAGAGCATTGCAGAGCTATCGCCACCCTTCATCTGCACTCTGTACATTCTAGAAATGCAATCTAAGTTTATGTCTTTTAAAAAAAATTCTTTTCAGGCTGGGCAAAGTGGCTCATGCCTGTAATCCCAGCACTTTGGGAGGCCAAAAGGGTGGATCGCTTGAGGTCAGGAGTTTGAGACCAGCCTGACCAACATGGTGAAACCCCATCTCTACTAAAAAATACAAAAATTAGCTGGGTGTGATGGCACATCCCTGTAATCCCAGCTACTTGGGAGGCAGAGGCAGGAGAATCTCTTGAACCAAGGAGGTAGAGGTTGTAGTGAGCTGAGATCACACCACTGCACTTCAGCCTGGGCAACAGAGTAAAACTCTGTCTCAAAAAAGAAAGAAAGGAAGAAAGAAAGAAAGAAAGAAAGAAAGAAAGAAAGAAAGAAAGAAAGAAAGAAGGAAATCTCTTTTTATACTGTTGACTCTTATTGAGCTTAAATAAACTTAAAGTTATTAATTCTTCTCTCTCATGAGTGCTGTTAACCCATCTTTTACTTTTGTGGCTTATTGTTTGAAACTAAGTGAAAGAAATCACATTGATTTTGATGTATTCATTGCAGTCCATCATTTCATGATTTTAACCTAGTATGTCAACAAGTATGTTTTCTATATTGCTCAGAGTTGTATTGTTTGCAAAGCAGATAAACTTGCTGCTTTGACTTTATTCAAATCATTGATTAAAATATTGAATAGGATTGGGCCACGGCAAGGATCCTCCCTTCAGAAGGCCTGGATTTTCTAATTGGATAAGGGCCTTCAGCCACCTGCGAATCTACCCATGGATACACTCACTGTAGCCCACATTTCTCCATTTGGTTTTCGTCATGATAAATTTGCCAGACTCCTGAACTGACCTGATTAACGTGTTAATTATTACTGTCCCTTAGCATTGGAGAAAATGCTAGACCAATGCGCATGGCACAAGTTCATTTTGTGGGCGGGGTCAAAGGAGCAGCAGAATGGGACCTGCAGAGAGATCAGAGCTGCAGAGAGGCCCTGGGTATCGAAGGGCGTGGGAGGTTTTGGAGACGAGGAAAATAGAAGATGATTTCATTCCTTTCACAGTTTGCCCAGGCAGGTCTCTCAGGGGATATATACGAGCTTTAGTCAGTGAATATGCGGTTAACTAGCACTTCATAATGGTGAGACACTGTGGCACAAGCTCAATAGAGCAAAGACAGTGTCCTTCCACTCCAGGGACCCGAATCAACATATCCTCATTACCAGGATTTTAGGCACATCCTAAGACTTTCCTGAAGTCCTAGAGCCCTTGAGGTTGGGCAGATGAGAAACTGTGCTAAACTTCTCTAAGAACTGGTGTGTGGGGGGCTCCGTGGAGCATGTCTTCTGGAGAAGGTTTTACAGGATCCGTAATACTGCAAAGGGGGCAAAGCTCTGATGCAAGAGTCAAGTAGCCTGGGGAACACTGGACGCGTACTCCGTGAGACTTGTTGAGCACAGAGATGCTGCTGGCTAAGGCTTTCCTGGGGACTTTTCACCATGGACGTTTGAATTTAGGTTTGAGTGTTTATGTGAAGTTCTTCACGTTGAACATTTGTGAGAAGACAGCATTTCAGAATGGTACTAGTTGTGTAGGACTGTTGTAACAAATTATCCCAATGGGTGACTTAATAGAACGCTTACAGTTCTGCCATCCAGAAATCTGGAATCACAGTGTTAGTGGGGCCACACTCCCTTCTGAGTCTCTGTGGGAGAATCTATTCCATTACTCTCTCCTAGCTTCTAGTGACTGGGGCAATCCTTGGCATTCCGTGGCTTGTAGACACATCACTCCCATCTCTGCCTCTGTCTTTACGTTGCCTTCTCCTCTTTGTCTGTCTCAAACCTCCCTCTGCCCTGCTATTATAAGAACACTGGCCATTGGATCTAGGGCCCACTGAATAATCCAGGATGATTTCATCCCAAGATTCTTAGTTTAATTACATCTGCGAAGATCGTTTTTCCAAATCAGGTAACATTCACAAACTCCAGGGATTGAGACATAGATATGTGTATATCTTTTGGGGATCACCATTTAAGAGTCCATCTTAATCTTCTACCAAATCGCTCTCTCATCTGGACCTTGAGCAGTGTTCTTGCTGCCAAAATCAATCAAGAGCTGCAGCTGAAAATGAGCAATGTGTGTATCAGCACCTATGGAGGGAAAGATAGTACAGCGTTTACGGGGACCTGGAGAAAGGACACATGTGCGCATGCACACACACACACACACACACACACACACAAGCACACATGAAACATTTTAAGGCCACCAAATATCAAGCAGCATTTTATTTTCCTTAGATATATCACCAACTGGAGTGCCTGTAAGTACAACTTGGGTGTGTGTATACGTGATGTGTTTAAAATAGTCATTTGATTAAGATCCATTGTTATTTTCACCTGTTGCTTTTGCTTTTTCTTTTTTTCATGGTGTGAAGACTGTTTCTCACTTATTATCAGATCATTGCGTCCTTCCCTGGTCTCGTCTTTAACTTGACTTCTCTTGCTCCAACTCAGGTCTTTGATGCTCAGCAAAGAGCTGATTCAAGAGCTTCCTGTGGTTCACCGGGACTCTTTGGCCACGTAAGCCCCATTCCTGGTGGCTCCTCCCACCTATTCTAATCGTCCCCAGATGGCTGCTTTTAGATGGATTAGCACATGAAGAGACCCTGGGAGGAGGGCTAGGGAGCAAGGTAGTAAAAATCATTGCTGCCGAAGGGCCACCGTTAAGCAGTAGTTGTGAATTTAAATTCTTTCCTTCATCATTCATTTGGCAGATACTCTCTGAGCACCTGTTATGTGCAAGACACCATTCTGGATCCTAGGAGGTGGGGGAAGGTAAAGGTGATTCCTGCCTCTAAAGCATTTCATCAATTTTGTAACATCCCATCTTTCCCATGGAGAATTCTGAATCCAAAGGGAAAAAGACAAAGTCACGCCAGCAGAGCAGCCATGTGGAACGTTGTAATGTTTTACCGTTTTAGTTCTATAGAGACCGGATTTGCATACATTGCCTCATTAAAATTAATGTTGTCCCCCTGGTGAGGTGAGTAGCATCTCACAGTTTTCAGAGGAGGAAACTGAGGCTCAACTGGTAAACTGATCTGACCCTTGTTCCCAGCCAGTGAGCAGCAGAGCGGGGACCTGACTGCAGGTGGCCTCAGTGAAGTCTGAGACTCTTTCCAACTCTGCTGTGAAAGAAGTGGAGCTTGCCTGTTCTTTCCCACCTCGGCTTCTGAGCCCTCCTCCTTTCTCTCCCTCTGCTGCTCCTGGGACCCTGTGTCCCTGGGACTCCTGGCCTCCCCCACCGGAGACTGCCTGCACCAGCTCCTCTTCCCTGTCGTTGCTTCTCAGTTCTCTAATTTGATAAATTATGCTAATGGCTGAAAATAGGTCAAACACAGCACATTTTCAATTCTATTTCAAGCTTTGGGAGATAAAGCTTTAATGGAAAATGAATACAAAGACTATTTAATGAACATGCTGGCTAACGGAGAAACTACTTTCCTCATAACACAAACATTTATACAGCGTGTATTTTCTTGGAGGAACTGGAAATCCATAGGCAGTATGGTGCAGTCACCCCCCACTCCCTGCCCCAGTGCCATGGCACGGAAAACTTGGCCTGGAGAGCCAGTCAGAGCTCTGTTTGAGTCCTTGCTGTGAGACACTGGGCAAGTGGCAAGCTCTTGGTGTCAGAGTTCTCTAAAACAGAGATGAAAATACCTACTCACAAGGTTCTTGTGAGGATTTGATGGGCTGTTAAGTAGGTATGCCTGCTAGGTATTAGGAGTTTAATTTTTGAATATGTTTGTTCCTTTCCTTCTCAGAAAGCTAACACTGCAGTTTGGGAGGTAAAGTCACTAACATGAATTTACTTGAGGTTAACTGCCATTCCCAAGCTCACCTTTCTGAACCTTGCAAAAGAACCACACAACCTAGGAAGGTGGTGCTTACCAGGAACACAAGTGCCACTTATCGGGGTAGGCGACATGCAAATCACAGGATATAAACACAGTGAGAGGACAGCGGCTCAGGTGAGAAGGCAGCAGTGCAGGTGAGAGGGCAGGGGTGAAGGCGAGAAGGCAGAGATGCAGGTGAGAAGG
>PVKV010029193.1:0-23966 GCA_004027835.1 Alouatta palliata | reverse complement strand
CTCCCTGCCTGTTGAGCCCCGCAAGATCCGCCTCCTCCCCCCGCGCAGCGGGCCAAGAGCCACAGCCTGATGAGCAGGCCCTTCTCACTGTAGGACAGCTGTGGTGGGGGGTTACAGACCACCAGGTTCAGAGCAGGGGAGATAGGAAGTTGGTTCAAAAATGCAGTATAGGGGAGGCTGAGGCAGGAGAATCGCTTGAACCCGGGAGGTGGAGGTTGCAGTGAGCCAAGATTGCACCACTGCACTCCAACCTGGGCGACAGAGTGAGACTCAGTCTCAAAACAAACAAACAAAAAAAAAAACCACACACACACACACACACACACACAAATGCAGTATAGTTGGGCATAATATCACACACCTGTAATCCCAGCTACCTAGGAGGCCAAGGCAGGAAGATCGCTTGAGCCCAGGAGTTTGAGACCAGCCTGGGCAACATAACGAGAAACCATCACTACAGAAAACAAAAACCAAACACAGCATACACCATTCACAGTATTCACTGGACACATCCACCACAGGAGGCTCCAGAGCTGACCCAGGTGTTATTCCAGCAGCACGTGGTGAGGCCTGAAGACTGTGCACAGAGTTAACAACACAGTGTGCCATGAAAAACACACAGGAAGCCACGGCGTGTCACAGGAAAGGTGGAACCCAGAGACACAGCTGCTGAGCACAGCCAGCACCACTCCTCCCACCGTCCCACCAACACAACTGCAGCTGTCCCCAAGGGACCCTACTGGTGGGTGGGGACGGAGGACAGGAGGCGCTAAATGGACTGTGAGTCCTGTGAAGGGGTCTGAGGACTAGGGAAGAGGAGAAATAGGAACCCACGATCACCCATCACATGGTTCAAAACAAGCGCAAAGGCAAATATGGTGACCTCGGAAAAGCTCATGGAGCATGAAATACTCTGGGTGTTAATGGTTAAAAGGGGACCAGACAGACATGCATTATCTGTAAAACCAAGTGGATACAAAGAAACAAAATAGCTGTTAGATTTCAAGGTAACAGAAAAAAGAAGAAATACTTTGTTTCATTTTCATCCTTTTTGAAAGTCTTCTGGTTCTAGGGTTCTGCGGAGGGATGTGGAGAGCCTTACCAACCAGCAGGGACCAGGACCGGATGCCTGGAGCCCTCTTCAGATGGAGGCGGGAGCTGGTGCGGGTCGCCACCTGCATGTACATCCCGGGGACGGCGGCACCACTCTCTACAGGAGGAGGGATCTGGGGACAGACAGAGGCAGCTTTGTCCTTGGGCCTGCCCATAGGCAGGCGCCTACGCTATCAGGCCCAGACCGGAGGCCAGAAGCAGGCCCCCCAACAAACCACCTGCAGCCCCAGACACCATCAGCCAGTGTGACCTGGTCTGGATCCCCCAGAGACCCTGTTGCCTGTGTAAGGAAGGCCCTCTTCCGTTCACAGTGACACCGACGGCGCGGAGGCTGCTTTCCCCGCAGACTCACGAGCGGCAGCTGCATCACCTGCCCCCTGTCCTATCTGGAAACCTTACGTCTTGAGGAGGCCGCCAGCTCCCAGCAGCCTTCGAGCTTCTAGCACCTATCAGCACCCCTCTCCCCTGTGCTGGCCTCCACCAAGAAAGGGAACTGAAAGTCCTATCATGGCTTCAGCCGTACTGGCATGGACCAAGAATATCAGCTCTCTCTCTGCCTTCCTCCACCTGCTGAAAGCTCAGAGGGTCCCAAAACGGCCAGAACCAATGAGTCACCAAAGGGGCTAATCCTCCACAGGGGAGTTCTGCGAGGGCTGCAACAGCCCTGCCAACTTAACGGTACGCTCCAAACAAAGGCCCCAGGGACCCCGTTCTGGGTAGTTTCTCAGGGATTCTCTGTAAAGTCGAATCAAATTTCTGACATTAAATAGGGGGTTCAGGCCAGGCACGGTGGCTCATGCGTGTAATCCCAGCAGTTTGGGAGGCCGAGGCAGGCGGATCGCATGAGTCCAGGAGTTCAAGGCCTGCCAGGGCAACGTGTGAAACTCCGTCGCCACAAAACAGTATTTAAAAATTAGCCCGCTGTGGTGGTGCACGCCTGTGCTGCTAGCTATCAGGCTGAGCAGGGAGGATCACCTGAGCCCAGGAGGTGGAGGCTGCAATGAGCCGAGATCCCGCCACCGAACTCCAACCTGGGTGACAGAGTGAGAACCTGCCTGAAAAAAATAAAAGTGGGTTCAAATCACACAAACCAATCCTAGGTGCTGGTACGTGACAGGGCTCCCTCCCAGGCCTCAGTTACCGCGTTGCTCCCAGGCGCCCCCGCATTCCACACACAAATGCACACACACAAGCACACGCGCGCTGGCAGAGCCGCCCGCGCCGCTGATCGCACCGGAGCGCTCGTTTCTTTGTCCCGGTCGAGGGCGCTCCCCGCCGCCGGGCCAACCTACAGCGGGCACAGCGGGATACGCACCGCCGGCAGGCGGGTCCAGGACGCAGACCCCGCCCGGAGTGGGCCCAAGGGCGCCGGGACACGCGACACGGAGCGGGAGTGAAGCGCTGAGCCCGCCCAGCCCAGCCGCCTGCCGAGAGCACAGCGGTCCCCGGGCTGCAGCAACGGGACGCGAACCGGCGAGGGGCGGGGCCGCGCGCACTTCCGGGATTGGAGTGGAGCCCAGCGGACTTTCGGGGGCGGGGCCGCGCGCACTTCCTGGATGGGGCGGAGCCGATAGGACTTCCTGGATCCGGGCGAGGCCGCACGCATTTCCGGGATCCGGGCGGAGCCGCAGGAAAAGGCGGGTGGTTCCTGCTAAAAGACTCACTTTTCTTGGAAAAAAAGAAATGTGGCGGGAAACGTATCCGAAAGCAAAGAACTTACCAAAAATTATGAGCGTCTTGTCAACACAGAAGCGTAACCGAAGGGGTTCTCATTGCCAAAGAAGATTTGAGCATAAGAACAGTAATTCCAATGAATTGAAAATCCTCAGGTGCTCCAGTCTGTAATACATAATAATGTATTTTTTAACTCTCTTCACTTTTGGAGGATGCTGACAAACTCAGTCCAGTTTGTGTCCTGGTTAATAAAAGGAAAGCACCTAGCATTTGTCCTGCCTTTATGAAATTTACAGCAGAGTAACCCAATACTGCATGAGAAGATTTTCTCATTATAGAAGTTTTTCCGCTAATAAATGAAGAAGAAAGTTTTCCCGCTAATAAATGAAGTAGGATTAAAACATCACCCTATGAATTATTGGACCTAGGCGATGTCATCAATAACTGATAATTAACATCAGAAAAAGGTCAGTTAGATATCAGAAGTACACAACACCATCTATGAAGTAGTCTTGCCAGAAAAAATTTAACCCAAATGTGAACAAGCTTCTAGAGTGAATTACCGGAAATTTGGAAGACAAGAATGTACTAAAGGATTCTACAAGGATACAATCAGAAATTGCAGGTGTAAACCAAAAATAAAATTCTAACTTGCAACCATCTGAGAAGACTCTGCCTATTGGCCAGGGGCATTAGAAAGTTATCCTAAACACTGGATCAGGCAGTGATGGGAAAGGGGAGACTGACATACCTCACTCCCTCCTCCCTTTTGGAATTCAGCCACACAGCTGACCAGCATTAACATTAAAACAGATCTTGAGGCTGCAAAGTAGATTCTGTAGCAATGACACCAAATTCCAGCCTGACTCCAGTATAGGATCACATGACAGATAACAGGCCCTGAAAGAAATCTAAGTACTTTACCCCACATTATATTGATTTAATGTATTTTGAAATAGCCCTGCAAAGCTGTCGCTTGTGAGGAATATCTCTACATTCTGTAGAGAATCGCTGTTCCTTTCCAGGTTATTTCCTGCTCCAGGAGGTAATTAACTCTGATAAGAAGCACAGTCCGGCTGGGTGCGGTGGCTCACACCTATAATCCCAGCACTTAGGGAGGTCAAGGCAGGTGGATTGCAAGATCAGGAGTTTGAGACCAGCCTGACCTTTAACATGGTGAAATCCCATCTCTACCAAAAATAAAAAATTTAGCCAGGTGTGGTGGCACACACCTGTAGTTCCAGATACTCAGGAGGCTGAGGCAGGAGAATCACTTGAACTTGAGAGGCGAAGGTTGCAGTGAGCAGAGATCATGCCATTGCACTCCAGCCTAGGCAACAGAGTGAGACACTGTCTCAAAAAAAAAAAAAAAAGAAAAGAAAAAAGAAAAAACAGAGAAGCACAATCCATTTTCTCTGAAGCCTGCTACCTAGAGACTTCCTCTGCTTAATGAAAATCTTGGTCTACACAAGTCCTTATCTTAACCTAGACATTCCCTTCTATTAATTCTAGGTCTTTAGACAATAACTTAACTTTTTCAACCAATTGCCAGTCAGAATATCTTTGAATCTACCTACTACCTGGAAACCCTCCAGCTGAAGTTACCCCACCTTTCTGAACTGAACCAATGTACATCTACATGTATTGACTAATGTCCTATGTCTTCCTAAAAGCCAAGCTGTAGCCTAACCTCCTTGGCTACATGTTCTCAGGATCTCCTAACGGCTGTGTCACCAGCCATTGGTCACTCATATTTGGCACAGAATCTCTTCAAATTTGTGGGGGGGTTTTTTTGTTGTTTTTTTGTTTTTTGAGATGGAGTCGAGGCTGGGCGCAGTGGCTCACACCTGTAATCCCAGCACTTTGGGAGGCTGAGGGGGGTGGATCACAAGGTCAGGAGTTTGAGACCACCCTGGCCAATATGGTGAAACCCCATGTCTGTTTTTAAAAAGAGAGAGAGAGAGAGAGAGAGACGGAGTCTCATTCTGTCACCAGGCTAGAGTGCAGTGGCGTGATCTCAGCTCACAGCAACCTCTGCCTCCCAGGTTCAAGCGATTCTCCTGCCTCAGCCTCCCAAGTAGCTGGGATTACAGACACATGCCACCATGTCCAGCTAATTTTTGTATTTTTAGTAGAGATGGGGTTTCATCATATTGACCAGGATGGTCCTGAACTCCTGACATGATCTGCCTGCCTCAGCCTCCCAAAGTGCTGGGTTTACAGGCATGATCCACCAGGACTGGCCATCTCTTCAAATATTTTACAGTTTGATTCTTTTTGTCAACATGGGAACCCTTACAGGCAAATGACCTGATTTTTAAATAATATATACAAAGAACAACAACTTTAAGATCAGGAACTCAGCAACTTTTTTTTTTTTTTTATGAAGTCCCACTTTGTTGACCAAGTTGGAGTGCAGCAGCACAATCTCGGCTCACTGCAACCTCTGCCTCCCGGGTTCAAGTGATTCTCCTGCCTCAGCCTCCTGAGTAGCTGGGACTACAGGCATGCGCCACCATGCCCAGCTAATTTATTTATTTTTTGTAGAGACAGGGTTTTGCCATGTTGGCCAGGCAGGTCTCAAACTCCTCACTTCAGGTGATCAGCCCACCTAGGCCACCCAAAGCGCTGGGATTACAGGTATGAGCCATCATGCCCAGCGTGAACTCTGCCATTTCTAAGTAGGCCTCAAGTTATGTCAAAATCAAGTTTTTTTCAACAAAAAGAGACTTTTCAATGTCTTCCATAAGTTCACAGAAAAAAAGACTTAAGAAACATATAAACCATTTGTAATACAAACTAATAGAACATACTAGACCTTATTTAGATCCTGATTTAAACAAACTGTAAAAAAAATTATGAGACAATGTGGAAAACTGGACATTGGCTATTTGATAAAAAAAAAATTAACTGATTTCAATTTGTTCCTTTAACCATATTACAATTATGTTTTTATTTTATTTTAGAGACGGAGTTTCGCTCTTGTTGTCCAGGCTGGAGTGCAATGGCACAGTCTTGGCTTATTGTACCCCCTGCCTCCTGGGTTCAAGCAATTCTCCTGCCATAGCCTCCCCAGTAGCTGGGATTACAGGCATGCACCACCACCATGCCCAACTAACTTTTGTATTTTTAGTAGAAATGGGGTTTCACCATATTGGCCAGGCTGGTCTCAATCACCTGACCTCAGGTGATCCACCCACCTCAGCCTCCCAAAGTGCTGGGATTACAGGTATGAGCCACCGTGTCTGGCCAGTTATATTTTTTAAACATTAACAAAAAAGATATACAAATGTCAACCTAAAATTATCCTTTTACTCAAGTTGAAGTTGAGGGGAGATGTTTTCTGAGAGATGCTGACATGAATTTGAGTAATCCAGAGGCTTAACACTTGCTGAATTTTACTGATGCATTTGTAAAAAGCTATACAAACTGGAAACTGTAAATAAAAAATAATTTTTTTTTGAGATGGAGTTTCACTTGTTTCCCAGGCTGGAGTGCAATGGTCCGATCTCAGCTTACTACAACCTCTGCCTCCCAGGTTCAAGTGATTCTCCTGCCCCAGCCTCCCAAGTAGCTGAGATTACAGGTGCCCACCACCACACCAGGCTAATTTTCCATTTTTAAAAGAGACAGGGTTTCACCATATCAGTCAGGCTGATCTCAAACTCCTGACCTAAAGTCATCCCCCTGCCTCTGCCTCACAAAGTGCTGGGATTACAGGCATGGGCTACTGTGCCCAGCCAAAAGTATTTTTAATAGAAAACAATTTGCAATGCAGTAAGGTTAGGAGAAAAAATAAAATTAAAAAAAAAATTAAAAAATTCTAGTGGGTTTTCTAGAACTGGAATAGTATTAAATATTTATTTGGACTTTGTGATCCCCAGAGGTAAGGGGGATGTTTGCTTCAACTTGTTTTTGTTTTTTTTCTGAGACAGAGTTCTGTTCTGTCACCCAGGTTGGAGTACAATGGTGCAATCTCAACTCACTGCAACCTCCATCTCCTGGGTTCAAGTGATTCTCCTGCCATAGCCTCCTGAGTAGCTGGGATTACAGGCATGCACCATCACATCTGGATTTTTTTTGTATTTTTAGTAGGTACAGGGTTTCACCATGTTGTCCAGGCTGTTGTCAAACTCCTGACCTCAACTGATTAATCTGCCTTTGCCTTCCAAAGTGCTGGGATTACAGGTGTGAGCCACAGTGCCCAGCCTCAACTTTAAGTGTCAACTTGAAACTGCCTTTGCAATGATTAAGAAAGTGAGAGAGGGTGGGTGTTGTGGTTCACACCTGTAATCCCAGCACTTTGGGAGGCTGAGGTGGATCACTTGAGTCCAGGAATTCAAAAACACCCTGGGCAACATGGGGAGACCCTGTATCTGCAAAAAATTTAAAACTTAGCAAGGATGGTGCTGCGACTGTAGTCCCAGCTACCCAGCAGGGCTGAGGTGGAAGGATTTCTAGAGCCAAGGAGGTTGAGGCTGCAGTGAGCTGTGATCATGCCACTGCATTTCAGCCTAGGTAACAGAATGAGACCCTGTCTCAAAAAAAAAAAAAAAAAAAAAAAAAATTCACATAGTTAACTCCATCATCCTTCTGACATCCCAGATGTCCTTGGTTATTCCTGGGCATAAGCCAAGCTAATTTTGGGAGGAATTTATAGTTTAACCTTGAAGCAAGGATGATGAATAGTCCCTTCCTAAAACTATGGCCTCCCTCCTCTGGGGCTGAAACTGCCTTTGTAAAGCTAATGAAAGGCCACAAGATTAGGTTTGTGGGAGGGGCCTTCCCTCTGCTAAAATATCAGCATACTTTCTACAGTCCATTACTGCTCAGGATTCATGTGGCCAGAGATCACAAGATTTGCAGCTTCCCCAATTGCACCTAAAGATATCAGTATTTGTAGAACCTAAGATTGGTTTTTTGAGATATTTTTCAGAGTGAACCCACCCCAACCTGTGACTCACGATTCAACTGGTTCCTGCGGCCCCACCCAGAGGCAGACTCAGTGCTTGAGGACCATTTTCCACACACTTGTGATTTCATCCCCAGCCAGTCAGCAGCACTCATTCTCTAACCCCCTGCCCACCGAATTGTTCATAAAAACCCTAACCTCTGAGCCTTTGGAGAGACTGATTTGAGTAATAACTCTATCCCCTGTGTGGCCTATCAGGTGTCAATTAAACTCTTGTGTTCCTGTCATGCTGCAGTCTCAATGAATTGACTTTGTGCAGCAGGCAGGAGGAAACTGATGGGCCATGACAAGCTGAAGAATGATGAGATTCATAAATTTGGAAAGGAGAGCTTTCTCGTAAAGGGTTTCAGCCTGGAGGGTGGCCATTCTGACAGGCAGAGAAGCTGCCTCTGGCCAGAAGCCAGAAACTGACACTTCCAGGGAGGAGCAAGGGAACAGGAATCTATGCTGAGCAGTGTGTAAACATATTTAGCAAGCTACTGGAGGAGTCATGAATATTTTTGAAAAGAGAAACATGCGCAAGCACAGCAAAGCTTCAGGCTCCTTCATGAGGGGCATGTAGTCTGGTCATAACCACTCCAGGGTCAGTGGCTTCTTATTAGTAAGGAATACCCATCAGCTGTGTCGAAACTGCAACCCAAAGGGCTGTTATCAGTGATGGAGTCTTTGGAAAGGGCTAGTTTCCGTTAAGCTCTTAGCAAAGAAAGCCTAATGGTAGTTAGCTAAGGCTGGGGCATGCCAACATCTGTTCTCCCATCTGCCATGGCTGAGAACTCTCAAGGTTACCCTGGGATCTCCTTAGCCAAGAGGGGCTCCCTGCAGTCAGTTGGGGTGCTTTGGATTTCATTTTATTTCTCAGAGGACAGGAAGACAGGCTCTAACATGGGGAATCTTGAGAATTGCTGGTGTCTGTTAAAATCACCTACAAGTTATTTTTCTTATACCACACTCTTCCAGACATGTTCTTCTCATTTCTGATTTCTGTAATACACATACACTGATTTCGTAAAATGTTTATAATTATTAGAGGAGTCCAATACTTCCAGTATAGCCCTGTATCAATGCTTTGCTTACCTGAAATCAATTTCTTGGAGGAATAATTATTATTCGTTACTTTGTAAGGTGTAAGGGCCCAAACCAATGTACTTGGTAAAATTATCCACATGAACGAACGCCAAATTTCAAAAGGCCATCATTTAGCATCTCCCCTCGTGCTTCCCTCGTGGTTCCTCCCAGGCACGCCGCGCATGCGCGCTGTCACCTCGCCGGGCCTACGTGACACGCCGTGAAGCGGCCATGGCGGCGGACGAGGGCTGTGCCCTCCCCCGCCCGCCCATCCCGCCCCGCCCCGTCAGGAGCCGCGAGTAAGGCGAGTATTAGACGCAGAGCTGGCTGAGCGAGCCCGGCCGTGGTCTCCGCGAGCCCAGCGTCCTGCGGGCCCCGTGATCGCCGGACCAAGCACACTGGAACGGCCCCGGCTTGGCCTCGGGACACTCCGCGCGTTCACCCACTCCATGGTGAACGCCGCTTAACAGCCGCCCCAGGACCCGCGAGAAGCGGAAACCAGTGCAAGGACCCGGGCCCCGTGGCGCCGTAGGTCGATAAGGCTGCGGTCCGCCCCGCGCACTCCGATTGGCTCTGGGGCCTGGCCCGCCCCTTCCAGACACTGTCATTGGCCCAGACAAACCCGTGGGGATGGAGGCCGCGCTGTCCTTTGCGCGCTCCTATTGGTCCAGGGGTGCGGCCTGTCCTCTCCCGGTGCTCTCATTGGGCGAGCGCAGCCGTTGGGGGTGAGGACGCGCCGGGGGAGGACAACAAAGGGCCGCGGGCGGCTGGCAGCGGTGTCCGCGTCTCTCGGTGCTTCCCTCAGGCTGAGGCGCCCGGCCTCCCGCCCGCCGCGCTCCAGATGAAGTGTGAGCACTGCACGCGCAAGGTGAGCCCGGGGAGGCTCGCGTCTGGTGCCCGTCCCGCGGGGCTCCGGGCGGCCGGCGTCGGCGTCTCGGGACCGCCGCTCGCTCGCGCGGGGCTCTCCCAGGCGCCCCCGGCCTTGGCACCCCGGGCCCTCTCGGCGTGGAGGCGGCCGGCGCAGGGTCAGCTGCGCTCTGCAGGGCGGGCTCGGTCTTCGCGGTTCTCCCTGAACTTGTTCATCTGTCCCACGCCGCAAGGCGTGGAAACGAACGGAGGCCGAGCCTCCCGTGCCGCTCAGCACAGTCCGAGTAAACAGCGGTCGCGGCGGGAACGATCGGAGCGTTTCGAGGGGTTTTTAGGCGTTTTCAAAGGGTCCCAGAGCGGCCGGTGCAGGGGCGGGAGCGGGTGGCGGCTGCCGACCGGCACCTTCCGCGCGTGTCTCCCGACCGCGGCCGCAACCGCACGGCGCACGCAGGGGGATTTTGCGGCCGTTGCGACGGAAACGGGCTCCTGGGGATGCCGCGCCGGGGCTTGCTCTTCTCCGGGACGCCGCGCGGGAGTCTCCCCAGCGCCGCGTGCCGTGGTTCATCCCCTGCGGCGGCCGCGTCGCGTTCGCGGTGCACCTGTGTCCAGGCGGATTAACCTGCAGGCGGAAGGCTGCTGTTGCCGCTGGCTTTTATTATCGCAGACCGTAGAGATGTGTGTCTGTCCTTAGCACCTGCGCTTTTGTTTCAGTAGAAAGGATAAAAGGCCGGCGCGGTGGCTGGCCACTGCGATCCCAGCCCTTTGGGGGTCCGAGGCGGGCGGATCACCTGAGGTCAGGAGTTCGAGACCAGCCTGGCCAACATGGTGAAACCCCGTCTCTACTGAAAATACAAAAATTAGCCGGGCGTGGTGGTGGGCGCCTGTAATCCCGGCTACTCGGGAGGCTGAGGCAGGAGGATCGCTTGAACCCGGGAGGCGGAGGTTGCTGTGAGTCGAGATCTCGCCCCTGCACTCCAGCCTGGATGAGAGTAAGACTCCGTCTCAAAATAAACAAGATGAATTAAAACTAAGAAAAGAAAGGATAGAAATACATGATGAGCTTAACTGGTCAGATGGTGTACATTTTCTTTAATTCTTTTTTTTTTTGTTTAAGACAGTCTCCCTCTGTCACCCAGGCTGGAGTGCAGTAGCACGATCTTGGCTCACTGTAACCTCCCTGGTTCAAGCGATTGTCTTGCCTCAGCCTCCAGAGTAGCTGGAAATACAAGCACGTGCCACCACACCCGGCTAATTTTTTATATTTTTAGTAGAGACAGTTTCACCGTGTTAGCCAGGATGGTTTCCATCTCCTGACCTGGTGATCCGCCCGCCTAGGCCTCCCAAAGCATTGGGATTACAGGCGTGAGCCACCGCACCTGGCCAGAGTGTGCACTTTTTCTTAATGAAGGTGAATTAAAAGTTCATTAATAATGTTTCTTTGGTTTTTTAAGGAATGTAGTAAGAAAACAAAAACTGATGACCAAGGGAATCTGTCAGCTGATGCACCGAGTCCAGCCCAGGAAAATGGAGAGGCAAGTAGATTTTTCAGTTTTGTATCAGCCCAGAGTAACTTGTTACTACTGTTTTTCTCTTTGGGGACTCACAACACCATGTACATCACTGCTTTAAAGAAGACTGAAGTATGGCTGGTGTGGTGGCTCATGCCTGTAATCCCAGCCCTTTCAGAGGCCGAGGCGGGTGGATCACTTGAGGTCAGGAATTCGAGACTAGCCTGGCCAACATGGCGAAACCCCATCTCTACTAAAAATACAAAAATTATCTGGCTGTGGTGCTGCATGCCTGTAATCCCAGCTACTCAGGAGGCTGAGGCAGGAGAATTGTTTGAACCTGGGAGGCAGAGGTGGCAGTGAGCTGAGATCCAACCACTATACTTCAGCCTGGACGACAGAGTGAGACTCTGTCTCAGAAAAAGAAAAAAAGACTGAAATAAAACTTTAAGAGGCTAATAACTACATATGCAAGACAGTTGGTGGCACAAGGCCTGTCTTCTCAGAGCACACTACACCAAAATACACTGCATTAGGAACAAAGAAAATGTGGTGTAACATTGAATTTCTTTTCTTCTTTTTTTTTTTTAAACCCCCTTTTGAGACAGGGTCTCATTGTCACACAGGCTGGAGTGCAGTGGCTCACTGGATGGCTCACTGCAGCCTCAACCTCCCAGGCTCAAGTGATTCTCCTGCCTCAGCCTCCCTAGTAGCTGGGACTACAGGTATGCACTGCCATGCCCAGCTAATTTATTTTTATTTTTTGGTAGAGATGGAGTTCCACGGTGTTGCCCAGGCTGGTCTTGAATCCCTGGTCTCAAATGATCCTCCTGCCTCAGCCTCCTGAAGTGCTGGGATTATGGGCATGAGCTACTACACCCAGTCCCAGCTGATTTTTTTAAATAGGAAATTGCATTTTATAAAATGGGTATTGAGATGGGTAATTTATAAAACAACTCAAATTTCATGATTCTGTAGTTAATATTTCTAATGGTTTCCCTTTTTTTTTTTTTTTTTTTGAGATGAAGTCTTACTCTTGTTGCCCAGGCTGGAGTGCAGTGGCATGATATAACCTGACTACAGCCTTCGCCTCCCCAGGTTAAAGCAATTCTGCTTCAGTCTCCCAAGTAGCTGGGATTACAGGCGAGAACCACCATGCCTGGCTAATTTGCGTTAATTAGCCTGACCAACATGGTGAAACCCCATCTCTACTAATTTTGTATTAATTAGTAGAAATGGAATTTCACCATGTTGGTCAGGCTGGTCTCAAACTCCTGACCTCAGGCGATCCACCCGTTTCGGCCTCCCAAAGTGCTGGAATTACAAGTGTGAGCCACTGCACCTGGCCTCTTTTCTATTCTAACTCAGTTCTTGTTTTTAAATTCTTGTTAATAGTGATGGTTTCTGTTTATTGGATACAAACTCTGAGCCTGGCTCTCAAGAATGTGATTTTGTGGCCAGGCACGGTGGCTCACGCCTGTAATCCCTGTGCTTTGGGTTGCCGAGGCGGGCGAATCACCTGAGATCAGGAGTTTGAGACCAGCCTGACCAACATGGATACACCCTATCTCTACTAGAAATACAAAATTAGGCTGGCACGGTGGCTCACACCTGTAATCCTAGCACTTTGGGAGGCCGAGGCAGGTGGATCACAAGGTTAGGAGTTTAAGACTAGCCTGGCCAAGATGGTAAAACCCTATCTCTACTAAAAATACAAAAAATTAGCCAGACATGGTGGTGAGCACCTACAATCCCAGCTACTTGAGAGGCTGAGGCAGAGAATTGCTTGAACCCGGGAGGCCAAGGTTACAGTGAGCTGAGATTTCGCCACTCCAGCCTGGGCGACAAGAGTGAAACTCCGTCTCAAAAAAAAAAAAAAAAAGTGATTTTAAATGCAGTCTCATTTCATGCCCAGAAGAAGCATTACATGGAAGTCTTGCCATTATCCCTGTTTTACTGAGTGAAGGGTGTTGGAAGAGGCTAAGGTCACTCTACCCTTAGAAAGGACTAGTACCAATTTATTAATGGAGAGTTGGCAATATGGCAGAAGCATGTTTTCTCCTTAAGTTTAGTAGTTTTGCTATGTTTGATCTGACAGATATTCTTCCGGTTGCCTTGTGTGCTAGTGCTGTTCTGTGGGGACTGTGGGGCTTAGGGAACAGCAGGGCTTGAGACAAGCACCCAAAGAGCTGGCCACAGGCAGAAGAGAGATAGGGTGCATTGGAGCCCTGGAGCCAGCTGGGGCCAGTGCGCCTGAGTGGCTGGACCCAGGGCCTCCCACACCTGCCTTCTGGTTGTGTCATCTTGGACAGATACCTAATCCCTGTGAGCCTCGTTTCCTTATCAGAGGCATGGGGAGTAGGGTTACTTCCCTCCCGGGACTGTGGTCAGGATGAGATAATACATGTACACAGCCTAAGCGGGCGCCCTGCCAGATCAGTGATAGACACAATTAGGGTGAGAGGAGTTGGGTTGGAGTTAATGGAGTGGACCCTGAAGGGTGGTCAGAATGCAGCGGGGGAGTGTAGGGAAGGGCACTGGCACTCCAGGCAAGAGGAGGGTGTGGACACACGTATTCTGGGGAACGACAGTGGCTCCCCTTGGCCAGGTCAGTGACAGTGCAAAGCTGTGGAGACTGTGTGGGGATGACTCAGGTGTTTGTACAGAATGAGGCCAGGGGGCCTGATAAAAGGGAGCAGCCTTCTGCAGAATGCACCAGTGTGGAAGGCAGGAGGAGTAAGAAGAAAGAATGTGAGGAGTGAGGAGGGAATCAGACCTGGACAAGAAAGCAAGACAGTGTTTGAAGAACTCTCATGAGCTTACACTGTAGCAAGGAGGGACAGACAGCTGCCAGCAGTGAAAACTTACCTGGAAGGACTGGGGTATACACAGCATGTCTGGTGGCAAGGCAGGGAGGAGGCACTTCTGGGTAGGGGGTACAGTTTGGTCATGGGCACCTTGATGGGGATGGGCTGTGGAGGCAGAATTCGTACAGCTACCGGCACCAGACGCTTGGAGTGGAGCAATTGCTTCGACCCACTTGGAGCTTGTTAGGAGCACAAACTGTTGAGCCTCATGTGGACCTCCTGAGTATCCATCTGCAGCAGAGTGAGATCCCAGGGTGAGTAGGCTTCACAGGGACATGGGGTCATGCGTAGGCAGGAGGCAGAGATGACACCTGAGCTGCCGTTCATAGCATGCTATGGAAGGAAGGGGCACATCCACAGCTGTCTCCTGTCAAATCATGTTTTAAAGAAAAACATATGCATGGACTACCTGAGGAGCTTCTGTAATTTATTGGCATTACTCCAGTAAGCTTCAGAGTATTCATATGTGCATTCACCAGTTACTTGTTGAGCACTTTCTGGGTACAGTACCTCTTGGAGATGCTGGGGAACAAGAAAACAAGACAGTGTTTGAAGAACTCTGATGAGCTTACATTGTAGCAAGGAGGGACAAACAGCTGCTAGCAGTCAGCTACATGAAAACAGATGGGTGAGGAGGGAAGAGATGGGTGAGGGGGTGGCACTGTCCTCTCTGCTGAAGGCCCCCAGGATGGGCCTGGGCTCTCATGGAGCGCTTCATGCTGAGGAATGGCGAGAGCAGCAAGGGCCAGTGGGGCTGGATGTGTGCAGCCCAAGGGGGCTATGTGGGACCCAGGCAGACAGGGGCCTCTGGCCATGCTCAGGCCCTCTGTGTGAGGGGCAAGTGTCTGAGCAGAGGTGTGGTTTATGTTTTAGCAGATGTTGGGGGGGCACAGGGGCCAGTCAGAAAGGAGAGGGTAGAGAGCATCAAAGAGTGACTCTGCATCCAGGTGAGGATGAGCATCTTGTTACATGTCGAAGTGCATACCCAGAGCCAGCACTGAGTTGTATAAATTCTGAGCCTCAAGGGAGAGGCCAGGGCTGTGGGCAGCCTCAGGGAGCCATTGGATGGTAAGCTAGAGGAGTGGTCAGAGGTTGGATCACAGGCACCGAAGAGGAAGGGGTCTGGGGGGAGGGAGGGGCCAGTGGGGTCAGCTTCTAGAACATGAAAGTGTCATTTACTTCCTACCTCATGACAGTGCTAGAGCCGGGTTCCACCCTTGTCATCTGCATGGCTCCCTAGTGTCATCATGGGCTGGGCCCTGTGCCCCTCCACCACCTTGAGTTGCTCAGTGTCAGAGACTGTCCTGCTTCCAGCCCCTTGAGCACCAGGCCTGGCCGTTGGTATTGTCTCCAGTGTTTACTGTGAATTCTGTATGTGGATGTTTACCCTCTCTAAAGAAGCACATTCAAGAGCATTTGTTGAATAATCACATGAAAACGTCTTCTTTCTTTCACAGAAGGGAGAATTCCACAAGTTAGCTGATGCCAAGATATTTTTGAGTGACTGCCTGGCATGTGACAGCTGTGTGACTGCAGAGGAAGGAGCCCAACTTTCCCAGCAAAATGCCAAGGACTTCTTCCGTGTTCTGAACCTTAATAAGGTAAGGCATTCAGGGCATTTGCTGATGCTGGGGAGCCGACCTGGAGGAGGTTGAGATGAGGCCTGGCTTCCTGAACAGAAGCCTCTGCAAGGACATCGGATGCACATCTCAGCCTTTTCCCTGTGTTGCTAACGTCTCTCTTTGACCTTCTTCCAAACCTCTCCATCAATTTCATGCTCCCTCCGTTTTTTTTTTGAGACGCAGTTTTATTCTTGTTGCCCAGGCTGGAGTGTAATGGTGCGCTCTCGGCCAACCGCAACCTCCGCCTCCTGGGTTCAAGTGATTCTCCTGCCTCAGACTCCTGAGTAGCTGGGATTACAGGCATGTGCCACCAGGCCCAGCTAATTTTGTATTTTTAGTAGAGACGGGGTTTCTCCTTGTTGGTCAGGCTGGTCTTGAACTCCTGACCTCAGGTGATCCGCCTGCCTTGGCCTCCCAAATACTGGGATTACAGGCTTGAGCCACTGCACCCAGCCTTCATGCTCCCTTAACTGATGCTCAGACAGTGGCGGGGGGCCTGGCACCATCCCTCAGGCTCCTGTGGCTTAAGCGGGGCCTCTGCCTGGTGAGGTCAGGTAACATGGGTGATGGAGATCATGCAAGCAGCACAGAGCTGGAGTTCATGCTGTTCTGCCTCTGCAGCATGTTTTCAGAGACAGGGATTATGTTCTAATAGACTGTCAGCTTGAGACAAGGCAGAGACACTCCAAGGAAGTATAAATTCCCAAAGCTTCCTAGCTCATCCCAGCAGACCGCCTGTACAGAACTAGAGGTACCGCTTGTCGTTCCGTGAGACAGGTTGTATTAGTCCATTCTCACACCGCTATAAAGAAGTACCTGGCCCTGGGCAATTTATAAAGCACAGAGATTTAACTGACTCCCAGTTCCACAGACTCTACAGGAAACATGGTTGGGAAGGCCTCAGGAAACTTAAGAATCATGGCAGAAGGGAGAAAGGGAAGCAAGCATGTCTTCACGTGACAGCAGGAGAGAGCAAGTGAAGGGGGAGGTACCGCACACTTGCAAACAACCAGGTCTCGTGAGGACTCATTCGCTATCACGAGAAGTGCAAGGGGGAAATTCTCCCCCATGACCCAGTCACCTCCCACCAGGCCGAGCCTTCAGTTTCACATGCGATTTGGATGGGGACACAGAGCCAAACCATATCACAGGTGAAAAAGAAAGAATGTGACAAAGGCAGATGAGGCTGAAAAGCATGTCTTGCTTTACATGCTCTCACCTCGCAGGAAGCATCAGCGTCCTACTTTGCCCAGGGAGTATGGGCCCATTCACCGTAGGTAGTATGCTGCAGCAAGGTGGGGGCCTTGAGAAACGCTGACTGGTGCAAGTGTCTTGGAAGAGGGGATAGCCAAGCAGCCTTCTCAGCGTTTACCACTCATCCTCATGGCATCTTCTGGACAAGTCATTCAGCATCAATTAGATAACAATTTTTTTTTTTTTTTTGAGATGTAGTCTTACTCTGTCACCAGGCTGGAGTGCAATGGCACGATCTCGGCTCACTGTAACCTTCGCCTCAGGATTCAAGCAATTCTCCTGCCTTAGCCTACTAAGTAGCTGGGACTACAAGGCATGGCCTCCACGCCCAGCTAATTTTTGTATTTTTAGTAGAGACGGGATTTCACTATGTTGGTCAGGCTGGTCTCAATCTCTTGACCTCATGTAGATCACAATTTTTTCTTTTTTTTTTTTTTCTTTTAAAATTTTGTTTGTTTTTTGATACGGAGTCTTGCTCTTTCGCCAGGCTGGTGTGCAATGCTGTGATCTTGCCTCACTGCAATTTCCACCTCCCAAGTTCAAACGATTCTCCTGCCTCGCCTCTGGAGTAGCTGGGACTACAGGCACGCGCCACCATGCCCAGCTAATTTTTGTATTTTTAGTAAAGGTGAGGTTTCACCATGGTGGCCAGCATGGTCTTAATCTCTTGACCTCATGATCCGCCTGCCTTCGGCCTCAGAAAGTGCCGGGATTACAAGCGTGAGCCACTGTGCCCAGCCTTATTTTTCTTTTTGAGACAGGGTCTCACCCAGGCTGGAGTACAGTGATGCCATTTCGACTCAATGGGAGGGCTCAGGTGATCCTCCCACCTCTAGAGGCTCCTATAGCCTCCAGAGCAGCTGGGACTACAGATACATGCCACCGCAACTGCCTAATTTTCGTATTATTTGTAGAGATGGGGTTTTGCCATGTTGCCCAGGCTAGTCTTGAACTCCTGTTCTCAAGCAGTCCTCCTGCCTCAGCCTCCCAAAGTGTTGGCCACCGCTCGTGACGCTTGTAATCCTAGATCACAATTGCAGCTGGAAACGTGTCCTTTGGGTTGTCAGCATAGTCCTGTCTGGGTGTACTCTGACTTACATGCGGTTGCATGGGAGCTCCATTAACAAACAGCAGACTGCCTGGTTAGAATGGTCTGAACCAGGAGATGCCCCTCAGCCATCAGCCAGGTTAACCATGCACACCCGTCCCCACCTGTTCACCCTTGGTCTTTAAGAGAACAGAATGGCTTCAGCCATTTTGTTATGTTGAACAGACTTAATTATGATATAGCTTTGCAGACTACTAGAGACTTAATTCTGTGGTGTCAATGGTTTTTGCCAAAACACCCTTGAAAGTGTCTGTGTCACTTTATACCCCTCTTAGTGATACGGGCAGATAGCTACGTGCAGCCATTCTGGTCACATTCAATATCAAATTCAGTTTTTTCCAGTCCGCCCACCTTGGTCTCCAAAGTGCTGGGATTACAGGCGTTAGCTACCGCGTCCGGCCAGATACATTCTTTTCTGTTTGAAAAAGTCCAATTGTTCCAGCATCTTCTGTTCTTTCCCCATTTACTTGAAATATCTCACCTCTGTAATACGTCAATAGATGTGCATCCATTTCTTTACTTTTTTTGGCCTTCACCATGTGTTGGCCAGGCTAGTCTGGAATTCCTGGCCTCAAGTGATCCATCCGCCTTGGCCTCCCAAAGTGCTGGGATTATAGGCATGAGCCACACACCTGGCCCCCCTCCACCCCCGATTCTACTTCTACCCCATCCTCCTGCCGTGTCTATTTCTCGACTTTTTTTTTTTTTTTTTTTGAGGTGGAGTCTCGCACTGTCACCCAGGCTTGAATGCAGTGGGGCAGTCTCGGCTCACTACAGCCTCCCCTTCCCAGGTTCAAGCAAGTCTCCTAGGACTCAGCATCCTGAGTAGCTGGAATTACAGGCACGCACCACCACATCCAGCTAGTTTTTGTATTTTTAGTAGACACAGGGTTTCTCCATGTTGGCCAGGCTTGTCTTGAGCTTCTGACCTCAGGCAATCCACTCACCTCGGCCTCCCAAAGTGGTAGGATTATAGGTGTGAGCCCCTGCGCCCGGCCCTTGACTTTTTTTTTTTTTTAGATGGAGTTTTGCTCTTGTTGCCCAGGCTGGAGCGTAATGGCACGATCTCAGCTCACTGCAACCTCCGCCTTCCAGGTTCAAGCTGGGATTACAGGCATGCACTACCACGTCTGGCTAATTTTTTTTTTGTATTTTTAGTAAAGACAGAGTTTCTTCATGTTGGTCAGGCTGGTCTCGAACTCTCAGCTTCAGATGATCTACCTGCCTCGGCCTCCCACAGTGCTGGGATTATAGGCGTGAGCCACTGTGCCCAGCCAACTCTTTATCTTAGTCTGTCTTCTGCTGTGCTGCCAATGTCTAGTTTTGGTTTAAGGATTTTTTTTTTTTTTGAGATGGAGTTTTGCTCTTTTTGCTTAGGTTAGAGTGCAATGGCGTGATCTCGGCTCACCACAACTTCTGCCTCCTGGGTTCAAGCGATTCTCCTGCCTCAGCCTCCCAAGTAGCTGGGCTTACAGGCATGCACCACAACGCCCAGCTAATTTTTTGTATTTTTAGTAGAAATGGGGTTTCTCCGTGTTGGTCAGGCTGGGCTCGAACTCCTGACCTCAGGTGATCTGCCTGTCTTGGCCTCCCAAAGTGCTAGGATTAGAGGTGTGAGCCACTGCTGCCCAGCCCTATGCACTATTTTTGGTTTTTTTAGAACTTTGTATGAGGCTTACTCACAAAATGTCTTAGGCCTGATGACTTTTTTTCTTTTTTTCTTTTTCTTTTTTTTTTTCGAGACAGAGTCTCACTCTGTCGCCCAGGCTGGAGTGCAGTGGCACAATCTCGTCTCACTGCAATCTCCACCTTACGAGTTCAAGTGATTCTTTTGCCTCAGCCTTTCTAGTTGGGATTACAGGCACGTGCCAGCACACCTGGCTGATTTTTATAATTTTAGTAGAGATGGGGTTCACCATGTTGGCCAGGCTGGTCTCAAATTCCTGACCTCAAATGATCCGCCCACCTTGGCCTCCCAAAGTTCTGGAATTACAGGCATGAGCCACCTCGTCTAGCCTAACATTGTTCTTTTTTTTTTTTTTTCTTTTTTAAAGACAGGGTTTCATCATGTTGGTCAGGCTGGTCTTAAACTCCCGACCTCAGGTGATCCGACGCCTTGGCCTCCAAAGTGCTTGGATTACAGGCGTGAGCCACCACGCCCGGCCCTACATTGTTCTTAAAATTGACAGAGTCTCCGCCAGGAGCAGTGGCTCATGCCTGGAATCCCAGAGGCCGAGGTGGGCAGATCACCAGGCCAGGAAATTAAGACTATCCTGGCAAAGACCATGAAACGCTGTCTCTACTCAAAATACAAAAAATTAGCTGAGCATGGTGGCATGTGCCTGTAATCCCGGCTACTTGGGAGGCTGAGGCAGGAAAAACACTTGAACCGGGGAGGTGGAGGTTGCAGTGAGCCGAGATTGTACCACCGCACTCCAGCCTGGGTGACGGAGCAAGACTCTGTCTCAAAAAAAAAAAAAAAAAATTGACAGAGTCTCTTAGATCTGTAGTTATGTCTCTTTTAAGACAGAGTATCACTCTGTCACCCAGGCTGGAGCGCAGTAACTATTCCTAAGTATGATTGCAGTGCTCTGCAGTCCCGAACTCCTGGCCTCAAGCAATCCTCCTGCCTCAGCCTCCTGCATAGCTGGAACTGTAGGCATGCAGGCATGCACCGCCGTATCCAGCTCATGTTTCATTTTCTAAATCCTGACTTTTAAAAAACTATTTACCAGAAACCCAAACCTCACCATAATCTTGATTTTTTTTCTCCTTTTTCCTTAATATGTTTGCCAGTGTTTGTCTAGTAATTAGTCTTTGCATAGACCATCTATTACATTGTTTGTTCTGAATTTCTCATTAAGATATGTAACTTTTACCCCTTGCGTAATCAGCAGATACCTGACATTCTGTATTTCTTCTTCTAGAAATGTGATACCTCAAAGCACAAAGTGCTGGTAGTGTCTGTGTGTCCTCAGTCTTTGCCTTATTTTGCTGCTAAATTCAACCTCAGTGTAACTGAGGCATCCAGAAGACTCTGTGGTTTCCTCAAAAGTCTTGGTGAGTCATATTTTCATAAATTGGGAGTTTATAACTTGAGTTAATAAGCGCCCTTTTTAATCTCTAAAGTTCAGTTTTCAAGGGCGCAGGGTAGATAAGCAGCTTCTACAGAAGTCTCTTGGAAGGTAAAAAGACCTTGTGTCGTGTGTCAAACCCAGCCTCTGATGGATGGTGGGTGAGTGTCACTTTTCTCCTTTGCTGTGCAGACAGGTGTTTTGTTACACAGTGGGAGCTGACCCCTGTGGGAGCCAAAAGTGACCACTTTCTGACAGTGTGAACAGGGACACTGGGAGATCCCACACTGCCCCAGCAACCTCCCAGTCACCCCTTACCCCCAGAGGGGGTGTATTTGGTAAATAATCATGTCTGAAATGATTAATGTCTGGTTTCCCAAAAAGGTCTCTGAAGAGCAGAGCAGAAAGGGAATGGGCGTGTGTTCTTTACTGGAGGAACGAAGGTAGAAATTTAAGAATACAGTCAAAGAACTCGGACATCAACACTGGAATAATACTGCCTGAAATGTTGATGGATCATGCTTCTATGTCTTCTGCTTTGGTCAAACTGGAATTTCTTCCCTCCATTTGCTCTTTAGTGGGGCTCTTATAGCCTTGAGTATCCTCACAGAAGGATGGTCAATGTGCAAGTTCAGAAAAGGAAAACTTGAGTGAGTTGCGAAATAAGAGTTTTTATTATTCTACAGCTGCTTTTAAAAATTGTAAATACTGCTCAGGTGTGGTGGCTTATACCTGTAATCCTAGCACTTTGGAAGGCCAAGGGCAGAAGATTGCTTGAGGCCAGGAGCTTGAGACCAGCCAGGACAGCAGCTCAATCTTATCTCTGCTAAATGAGTACATAGATGTAAATATATTGGAGATTACTGCTGAAATAAAATGGTATTTGGAATAAGGATCATCAGGACAAGCTTGAAGTCCGAGTAGCAGCCTGGGCTTCCCAGTGTTCCCTGTGCCCTAGGTGCCTGGGTTCTCTCAGGGCCTGGTCATCTCGCACATGATGGGCTGCAGCTGAAACCCAGCTACAGCGACAGTTGCTCACACGTTAGTTCAGGTTGCTGCTTCATGCTCGTAATCATAAAGGCCGCGTTATGTTTTATGAAAGATCAGAGTTGTCACTTGCTATATTTTCTTATGGTGAAAGCCCTTATTTGGGGATAGATTGTTAAAATTATGTAACGGAATATTATATACCAAAAAAATGTATCCACAGTAGGCCAGATGTGGTGGCTCATACCTGTAATCCAAGCACTTTGGAGGCCAAAGCGGGTGGATCACCTAAGGTCGGGAGTTCAAACCAGCCTGACCATATGATGAAACCCCGTCTTAAAAAAAAAATTATTTTTTTTAAAGAAATGTATCCACAGTAAAGTTGATTTCTTAAGGTAATATTAAAATTTATAATTTTTTTTTCTTTTTTTCTTTTGAGTTGTAGTCCTACTCTGTTGCCCAGGTTGGAATGCAGTGACAACAATCTCAGGTTACTCCAACCTCCGCTTCCCGGGTTCAAGCGATTCTCCTGCCTCAGCTTCCTGAGTAGCTGAGATTACAGGTGGGCGCTACCACGCCCAGCTAATTTTTGTATTTTTAGTAGAGATGGGGTTTCACTATGTTGGCCTGGCTGGTCTCAAACTCTTGACCTCAAGTGATCCGCCCACCTCAGCCTTCCAAACTGTTGGGATTACAGGAGTGAGCCACTGTGCCTGGCCTCAAAATTTATGATATTTCTTGTAACTAGTTGCTTTTTCTCTCAGCTTTGTTACCTGAGGGGGGTGAGAAACAAATAAATTGAAAATTGAAAAATCAGGCCAGGCACGGTGGCTCACGCCTATAATCCCAGCACTTTGGAAAGCTGAGATGGGCAGATCACCTGAGGTCAGGAGTTTTCAGACCAGCCTGGCCCAATGTGGCAAAACCCCATCTCTACTAAAAATACAGAAATTAGCTGGGTGTGGTGGCAGGCACCTGTAATTCCAGCTACTCAGGAGGGTAAGGAAGGAGAATCACTTGATCCTGGGAGGCAGAGGTTGCAGTGAGCCAAGATCATGCCACTGCACTCTAGCCTAGGTGACAGAGCAAGACTCCATCTCAAAAAAGAAATTAAATTAAATTGAAAAAAATAAAAAAGAACCAAAAAAAACCCCTGAAAAGAATAAAAAAAGATAACTGACTGCTTTTATAATTTATGCCAACCAAATAATTTAAAGTTATTTATTGTATTATTATTATCAAAAGTATATTTTGTTTTAGACTTACTTACTGATACTATGAAAAAGATAGCCGGTGGCTCAAGCCTGTAATCCCAGCACTTTGGGAGGCCGAGGCGGGTGGATCACGAGGTCAAGAGATCAAGACCACCCTGGTCAACATGGTGAAACCCCGTCTCTACTAAAAATACAAAAATCAGCTGGGCATGGTGGCACGTGCCTGTAGTCCCAGCTACTCGGGAGGCTGAGGCAGGAGAATTGCTTGAACCCAGGAGGCGGAGGTTGCGGTGAGCCGAGATCACGCCATTGCACTCCCCCCTGGGTAACAAGAGCGAAAATCCGTCTCAAAAAAGAAAAAAAGAAAAGAAAAGAAAAGAAAAAGATAGCTACTTAAAAATTATGGCTGGGTGTGGTGGCTCATTCCTGTAATCGCAGCATCTTGGGAGGCTGAGGTGGGTGGGTCACTTGAGGTCAGGAGTTTGAGACCAGCCTGACCAATATCGTGAAACCTTGTCTCTGCTTTAAAAAAAAAAAAAAAAAAAAAGCCGGGCGCGGTGGCTCACGCCTGTAATCCCAGCACTTTGGGAGGCCGAGGCGGGTGGATCACGAGGTCAAGAGATCAAGACCACCCTGGTCAA
>PVKV010029192.1:0-23959 GCA_004027835.1 Alouatta palliata | reverse complement strand
AAAAAAAAAAAAAAAAAAAAAAAAAAACCAGCCAGGTACAGTGGCTCATGCCTGTAATCCCAGCACTTTAGGACACCGAGGTGGGCAGATCACTTGAGGTCAGGAGTTTGAGACCAGCCTGGCCAATATGGTGAAACCCCATCTCTACTAAAAATACAAAAATTAGTCAGGCATGGTGGCAGGCACCTGTAGTCCCAGCTACTCAGGAGGCTGAGGCAGGAGAATTGCTTGAACCTGGGAGGCAGAGGTTGCACTGAGCCCATCACATCACTGCACTCCAGCCTGGGCAACAGAGTCAAATTCCATTTCAAAAAAATAAAAATAAAAAAAGAGTATCTCTTGCCAGTCCTTTGCATATGACTGCAGTCACACACTGTATAATGGTTTCATATTCTGGGTGGGTTTTTGTTTGTTTAGTTAATACATATTGGGCATTTCCCCCAAATTACTGAAAATCATTTTGAATGACTGCAGAAAATCATATATAGACATACCACAATTTGATCATTTTCTTTTCATTGGTCTTTTTGAGGACTTTTTTTTTTTTGAGACGTTGTTTCACTCTGTTGCCCAGGCTGGGGAACACAGGCACAATCACTGCTCACTGCAACCCTAACCTCCACAGGCTCAGGTGATCCCCCTGTCCTACAGGCACATCCCACCACACCCGGCTAATTTTTTGTATTTTTTGCAGACATAGGGTTTATCCATACTGCCCAGGATGGTCTCGAACTCCTAGGCTCAAGTGATCCGCCCACCTCAGCCTCCCAAAATGTTATGATTACAGGCATGAGCCACGGTGCCCTGCCTGGATTTCTTATTTCTTTCGGACAGATTACAGAATAGAACAGCCAAGTCAAATATGCAAATATTTTGAAGGCTAAAATACTGGTTGCTAAATTGTTTTTTGTAATAGTGTTTTTTTTTTGTTTCTGAGACAGATTCTTGCTCTATCACTCAGCCTGGAATGCAGTGGCATGATCTCAGCTCATTGCAACCTCTACCACCCAGGTTCCAGCAGTTCTCCTGCCTCAGCCTTCCGCATAGCTGGGACTACAGGTTCAGGCCACCATTCTGGACTAATTTTTATATTTTCAGTAGAGATGAGCTTTGCCATGTCACCCAAGCTGGTCTTGAACTCCTAGATTCAAGCAATCCTCCTGCCTTGGTCTCCCAAAGGTACTAGGATTACAGGATGAGCCACTGTGCCTGGGCCTAAAAAATAGTTTTAAAGGTAATAATTATCTGTTCTCCCCTCTGCTGGACATTTTCAAATATGCACCACAAAATAAAAATGTCCATTTCACCAAAAAATTTTAAAATCTTTGCTAATTTGGTAAGCAAAAATGTTAAAGGTTTTTTTAATCGAAGATGAACAATATTTAATATAATTACAGGTCATTTGAGTTTCTTTCATGAACTATATATATATGTAATACATTTTTATATATAATACATTTATCTATTACAAAGGAATAGTTTCGCCTATTTCTTTTTTTTTTTTGAGACAGAGTCTTGCTTTGTTGCCCAGGCTGAAGTGCAGTAGTGTGATCTCAGCTCACTGCAACCTCTGCCTCCCGGGTTCAAGTGATTCTCCTGCTTCAGCCTCCCGAGTAACTGGGATTATAGGCACATGCCACCATGCCTGGCTAATTTTTTGTATTTTTGGTAAAGGTGGGGTTTCACCATGTTGGCCAGGATGGTCTCGATCTCCTGACTTCGTGATCCGCTGGCCTCAGCCTCCCAAAGTGCTAGGATCACAGGCGTAAGCCACCATGCCCAGCCCTTAGTTTTGCCTGTTTTTAAGAGATCTTTACAATATGAGAATACTGAGCATGTCATATTGGTTAAATATTTCCTTTGCTTTTGATAGTACATTTTTTAATTTGTAAGTTTTATATTTCTATATAAATTTATTCAGCAATGAATTAACTTCTTATTTTCTTCTAAAGATTTTAGTTTAACTTTTTAAAATCAATTTAAAAGTCTGAATCTACTCTCATCTTGGGATAAGCTAAGGCACTAACCCGCTTTTTCTTTTTCCAAACAGCCAGTTTTCCATAGCTTATTAATCTAAGACCTCATTATCTTTTGCAGCATTTGATGGTGTTAAATGTCCCATCTTTAAAAAAAAAAAAAAATTCTGTTAATTTCTATGACAGTGCTTTTGTAATCTTGTACTCCCACTTCTAATCATCCCTTTTTTTCTTGTCCTCTTCCTACCATCCACTAATATATGTCTCCATGGTTGTGTTCTTGTTCTCCTTTTCTTTCTACACAGATTTTTCCCTAGGATCTCAAATTTCATGATTTCTAAGGTTAGCTCAGAGACTGATTCCCAAATCAATCTCTATTCTTTATCTCACTCTCGTCCTCTAGTATCAAATTATCAACTAAATGCAGGAGATCTAGAATAACTCTCCCATCCGAAGGCCCTCTCTTCCTTTTTTTTTTTTTTTTTTTTTTTAAGACAGAGTCTTGCTCTGTCACCCAGGCTGGAGTGCAATGGCACAATCATAGTTCCCTTCAACTTGTGCAGTGGTGCAATCACAATTCACTTCAATTCTGAACTCCTGGACTCAAGGGATTCTCCGGCCTTAGCTCCCCAAGCAGCTGGGACTATAGGAGCATGCTACCTTACCTGGCTAATTTTTTATTTTTTGTAGCAATGGGGTCTTGCTTTGTCGCTCAGGCTGGTCTCAAATTCCCAGGCTCAAGCAATCTTCCCTCTTGGGTCTCCCAAAAAGCACTGCGATTATAGGCATTAGCCACCGTACCCTGCCAGGTCCTCCTTTCCTTCTAAACATTCCCTTCCTATGGTCTCCCCTTCCTCTTAGGTTTTGGTTCTATGAATGATACTGCCATCTTTCCCAGGCAATTTTACTTTTCTTCTCCCTGTGCCTCTTGACACTCAATCTCTAAGTTCTGTTGATCCTACTTTCACATTCTCCCTCTACTCTTCCACCACCACTGCCCCAGTTCTAGCCTTCGTTACCTCTCAATAGATTATTGTAATAAATTTCCATATAGGACTTTCAACCTTCATTCACCACCATGTAATCTAAACTATATACCACTGACAAAATATTTTTTTCCTACAGAGTTCTGATCATACAATCTCCTGTTCAAACATTTTAAAAGACATTCCTTTCCATAAAAAAAATTTTTTTAAATCTGTTGTGTCTTTACTTGCAAACCTCCATCTGGTCCCAACCTACCTAACAATAAAAATAACGTTTAGTAATGGCTAAGCACTTACTTATATATCATCCCAACTTCAGGTGGCAGTAAAGCATGATAGTTACGAGCTCAAGCTCTGAAGGTAAGGCAGTTCCAGGTTCAACTGTGCCACTTACGCTATTAACTCAAGCAAGTTCCTTTCCCTTTCTAAGCCTGTTTTCTCATCACCTATAAAAATGAGACAATAGCACCTAACTCACATAAATGTTTAATGACTAACTAAAAGAACAAGAGACACGTTCAGCATAGTATCTATCAGATAAAATAAATAGACTGATTCTATTCTCAACTCACAATCTGTCATTTCTCCCTTGCAATTACTCTATCTTTAGCCAAATACTGTGATGAAAGATTTCCTATAAAACAATCTGTGTTCTTCCCCACCTTTGTTTTTCTTCCTTCTACTTAGAATTCCTTCCCTCCAATTCCTCTAAGACATGCATATACAAATTATAGCTACGTTTTAAGGTCTTAGGTCAAATATTATTTCTTCTATTACGGCTTTAGACATTTTACTTTACACACTAACCTACATCTTTTAAAACAATCATGTGTTATTTTCTAATAATAAACATAAAAACAGTAACAGTTTAAAGTAAAAGAGTATGAGATTAAGGCAGAGTGACAGTTCTAGCAAATTTGTACACTTGGACTTTGGGGAAACAGACTTCTTATATAATGGAAAATTATATAAGAAGTCTGTTTTTATTATGTGTTGTTATTTCCCATAAGTTTGTTGTAATCTGTGAAAACGTGTGTGTCTAACCACAGTGTTCTCAAAATGTAGACCCTGGTCTAACAGCAGCAGCATCACATGGAAATGTACTAGAAATGCAATCTTGAGCCCCACATCCCAGACCTCATGAACCACGTGATTCTAATGTGCTCTGAAGTCTGAGAAAGAGGGACATACTAAAATAGTACTGGTGGTTTATTTCTTTTAATAAGTTTAAGTTCTTTTAGAAAAGTGTGAGGCTAAAATTAAAAATAGATTTTGAAAAACAATCTGGAAATCTATAAAGCATACAGAATTGTCAGTGAAACCAGTACCACCACCACTGGCTTTGAAAAGCAATTAGCTGGCTGGATGCAGTGGCTCACCCCTATAATCCCAGTACTTTGGGAGGCCAAGGTGGGTGGATCACTTGATGTCAGGAGTTCGAGACCAGCCTGGCCAACATGGTGAAACCTCATCGCTGCTAAAAATATGAAAAATTAGCTGGGCATGGTGGTACGTGCCTGTAATCCCAGCTACTCGGGAGACTGAGGCAGGAGAATTGCTAGAACCTGGGAGGCAGAGGTTACAATGAGCCAAGATTGCACCACTGCACTCCAGCCTGAGTGATAGAGTGAGACTCTGTCTCAAAAAAAAAAAAGAAAAGAAAGAAAACGAAAAAGAAAAGCAATTAGCAGATAATTATGTGCTACTATAACTTTGTTCCCCTCTTACAATCTTACCTCTGCTAATTTCAACATACATATACATCTGACCTCTACATAAGTTCATAAGTATATGGACAGGATAGAGAACCCCAGACAACCAAAATGCTATTATAGTCCAATAAGGTTGTAAGAAATATTCAAATCAAAGAGTAACAATCAAGAAGGCACATGTGCTGGGCATGGTGGCTAATGCTGTAATCCCAACACCTTGGGAACCTGAGGTAAGGAAACTGCTTCAGGCCAGGAGTTTGAGACCAGCCTAGGAAACAGAGCAAAAGCCTGTCTTTATAATAATAAATTTAAAAATATATAAAAAATAAGACACATGTAACAACAAAATCTTGAACATCAGGCAGCAATCATCTTGGTATTTCATTTAAAAAACGCAAACAAAAGACAACATTGAGAAATATAAACTATCCAGACATGCTGTGGTGATACAGCACGATACAGACCATGTTTGAATTAAGATAAAAAGGTAAAATCACCTAAGGCTATTAGTAAACTTCCTAAATGATAACTTTGGGGATGGAGGGAAAGATGTCAAGTTCTTGCTTGTCCATTAGATATATACTGCCCTGGCTTTTAGTTTTATAGTCATGAAATCTGCAAACAAAAGCAAAGGAGAAAAGGCAGTCACAGCTATGACTACTACACATTATTGTGTAGTAACATTTAAACAGCATTTGACAGTTTACAAAATGCTTTTCAAACCCATCATCTCAGAGGTGTGTGTGCTCTGGAATGAAAGCTGATGCATAAGAACTTATGGTTAACACAAAAGACATACTCAAAGATTTGTCAGGCAGTCTCAGAAACCTAGAAGACATTCCCAAATTATTTATGACAGTGATTCACCTAGGAAGATAAAAAGCATTGACTAAATAGCATTAAGTAGGGAATCTAGCAATGCCTTTGTAAGATATTTAAAGATGTCCAGAGTACAAGTGGTTTGATGAAAACATTGTAAGAAAGAGACTTGCAGAGGCCAGGCCCAGTGGCTCACGCCTGTGAGCACTTTGGGAGGCCAAGGTGGGCAGATCATCTGAGTTCAGGAGTCCGAGACCAGCCTGAGCAAAATGGAGAAAACCCGTCTCTAATAAAAACTACAAAAATTAGCTGGGCATGGGGGTGCATGCCTGTAATCCCAGCTACTCAGGAGGCTGAGGCAGAAGGATCATTTAAACCTGGGAGGTGGAGGTTGCAGTGAGCTGAGATCATGCCATTGCACTCCAGCCTGGGCAAGAAGAAGGAAACTCCATCTCAAAAAAAAAAAAAAAAAAAAACAAAAGAGACTTGCAGAAAGCAAACAAGCAACAACACATTGGCATAAAACGTTTGAATCACCATATAAAATTCTTTCATATACCTCCCCCCTCACCTTTTTTTTTTTTTGAGATGGAGTCTCGCTCTGTCACCCAGGCTGGAGTGCAGTGGCACATTCTTGGCTCCCTGCAGTCTCCGCCTCCAGGGTTCAAGCGATTCTTCTGCCTCAGCCTGCCCAGGAGCTGGGACTGCAAGTGCGTACCACCATGCCTGGCTAATTTTTATATTTTTAATAGAGACAGGGTTTCACTATATTGGCCAGGCTGGTCTTGAACTCCTGACCTCATAATCCGCCTGCCTCGGCCTCCCAAAGTGCTGGAATTTCAGGCGTGAGCCACTGCGCCCAGCCCACATGCCCCCTTATTAATGGAAAAATAGAGGTTTATTGTGCAAAAGAAGAGGTAAATGCCCAAAGCAAACTGAAATACTAAAACATTTTATGGAGGAAGTTTCAGGAATTCAAGAAATCTTCTATTAAATATACTAATACTAAAAAGAGGCATAAGAGACATAATAGTAGACTTCAGTCTACAGATATTTATGTAATTTTTAAAACCTGTCCTTTTTTTTTTTTTTTTTTTGAGACAGGATCTAACTGTCACCACTCTGAGTACAGTGGCATGATCTCAGCTCACTGAACTCCCCAACTCAAGTGATATTCCCACTTTGGGCCCCCTCCCCAATCCCACAGCTGGGACTACAGGCACGTGCCACCAGGCCCAATTATTGTTTTTAATTTTTTTAAATTTTCTGTAGAGATGAGGTCTCACTAAACTGCCAAGGCTGGTCTCAAACTCCTAGGCTCAAGTGATCCTCCTGCCCTAGCCTACCAAAGTGCTGGGATTACAAGTGTGAGCTACCACACCCAGCCTGATTGCTTTTTAATCACAGTGAAGAATAAAAAATTTCTAGATAAGAAGTTACTGCCATTCAAAGCCTTTAACCAGTCCTCATACCTTGCTAAGCATAAGATAATTCATACTAGACAGAGACCCTACAAATGTGAAGAATGTGGCAAAGGCTTTAAACAGTCCTCACACCTTGCTAGGCATAAGACAATTCATACTGGAGAGAAATTCTACAAATGTGAAGAATGTGGCAAAGGCTTTACCATATCCTCATCCCTTACTAGACATAAGGTGATTCATACTGGACACAGACCCTACAAATGTGAAGAATGTGGCAAAGTCTTTAACCAGTGTTCACATCTTACTAAACATAAGAAAATCCACACTGTAGAGAAACCCTATGAGTGTGAAAAATATGGCAAAGCCTTTAACTAGTCCTCAGTTCTTAAAAGACATGAGACAATTCATACCGGACACAAACTCTACAAAGCAGAAACGTGAGAATGCTTTTGACAACACTTCAAACTTTTTTTTACATAAAAGAAATCATATTGGTGAGCTTTCATATTGGTTGTAACAAGAATACATTCTACAATAAAAGGCACAAAATAAATTAAGTAATACATAATATTATTCATGAACTGGCATTATTAATAGTTAAATATTTCTATTACACAAAATAATATAAAAAAAAAACCCAAAGAAAAGCAAGCACCATTTTATATTCCGCAAATGCTTTCTGTATAATTTTTTATAAGAAATGAGCAAAATTATCTCATTTTTAAACTTTAGGATCTCCTAAAAGGACTAATTAGGTAAGAAAAATATATAGCTTCTTTTTTTGTTTTTTTTTTCTCTTTTTTCCTTGTCTTTTAAAAATACATAACTTCTAATTTGATTTTGGAAAGACTGATGGAACTTTGTTTCACAGAAAGAATCTCAGTCAAAGTATCAAAAGTTGAAAACACTTGATATCAAGGTCATTTTAAAATAAGTCATTTATTTAACCAAAGTGATAAAGAGTTCCAAAGGAGGGTGGGGAAAAACTTCATTTTTTGGGAGAGAAGACTTAATTTGCCAAACAATCTCTAATAAACCAGCATAAAGCCAAAAAAAAAAAAAAAGAAGTTACTGCCATTTAATATTCTACCTCTTGTGAGATTAGTATAGATGATTCTTTGTCATAAGAATGACTCTTTGAAGGTAGGTATCTATTAGGTAAGACACAACTGCTTTATAAACTTTGATTTTCCTAAAGATCTTGATGAGTTGTCTTTAACTTTTCATTATAAAAACTTCCGCCAGGCATGGTGGCTCACACCTGTAATCTCAGCACTTTGGGAGGCCGAGGCGGGTGGATCATGAGGTCAAGAGTTCAAGAGCAGCTGGCCAACATGGTAAAACCCATGTCTACTCTAAAAATACAAAAATTAGCTGGGCAAAGTGGTGGGCACCTATAATCCCAGCTACTTGAGAGGTTAAGGCAAGAGAATTGCTTGACCCAGGAGGCAGAGGGTGCAGTAAGCTGAGACCACGCCACTGCACTCCAGCCTGGGGGACAGAGTAAGACTCTGTCTTAAAAAAAAAAAAAAAAAAAAACTTCCATATATTGGCCAGGTGTGATGGTTCATGCCTATAATCCCAGCACTCTGGGAGGCTGAGGTGGGCAGATCCCCTGAGGTTAGGAGTTCGAGACCAGCCTGGCCAATATGGTGAAACCCCTCTACTAAAAATAGAAATAGCCAAGCACGGTAGTATGTGCCTGTAGTCCCAGCTACTCAGGAGGCTTGAGGCAGGAAAATCACTGGAAACCAGCAGATAGAGGCTGCAGTGAGCTGACATAGCACCACTGCACTCCAGCCTGAGTAACAGAGAACGTCTCTGTCTAAAACAACAACAAAAACAAAACTCATATATCACAAATGCAGATAGACTAGTACAATAAACTGCTATGTACCTACCAGCACAACTTCAACAACCATCAGTATTTTGTTCTACTTGCTTCACCTATCCTCCTCTGCAGCATCTGACACTGTAATATCCCATCCTTGTGGATAGTTTTCCCTTACAGTCTGTGACATTACTTTTCTCGTTCTTCTCCCCTTCTGACTATACTTCCTGTGGTTCATCATCTTCTTCCTACTCACTGCTTATGCAATTTGAGAAAAACAAAGAATCAAACGGAATTTTATAATCACCGCACTCTGTGGTTAAGACATGCCACTTTTTGCTTTAAAAGCAGAAATATCTCCTTTCCTATTTTATCTGCTATTACCAGTTTCCAGGATAATCAATAAGCAGTGTAAGTTAATTAACATAGCCCAAGGCTTTCAACACATTTTAGGTCCAATCCTGAAGGCAGACAGGCACATGAAAGTGCTAAACCTAGGCTAATAGCAAACAGCTGATAGAAAGCTCTGCCCCTTCTAACGAAGGCCCAGATGATACAATAGCTAGTGGTGACCTTCACATATGTGTAAAACTCCTATCTCAGCTTTCCTGGAAAAGAAACTTAACAGCCAGTGATGGCTTTGGGATTTAGAATGCCCTCCCTCTGAAAAGGTGCCAATATATTTATTTTCTACAAGCTGAAGAAGTAACAACAATGTGGTTATCCCTAGCCTACTCCAGATAGCTGTAATCCAATAAGATAAGAATCTTCAATCTTTCACAAATATTTCCCTCTTACCTTTAGTTCTGAATTCTTTCTGACACTCATTTATTCTTATACCAGGAACTTGAAGTTTACACGAAAATGAATATTTAGGAAATCTTCTATCTTTGTGCATTCTATGGAAGCAATCAATGAATGCTTACCTTGTTTCATCCTTGGATCTGGAGCCATCATCATTCTGAGAAGCACCTTTAACATCAAAGTTTAAACAGAAAATGAGTTTCCAGAGAGTAGTTTTCATGTTTTTTTCTAAACATGCCATGTAAGCAAAGCCTTATTAAATCTTTGTAATAAGGAACTTATTATACCTTAAATTCCAACATGACTTTAAAAGGAAAATGTGATGTTCATAACTGCAAGAAAAAGTCTACCAAAATTTTGTGCAAATGCTTATAATTATGGATAAGGGATGTTAATTACTAAAGGTATATTATTCATGCACTACTACTCCTGCCTTTTTTTGAAATATGTCTAACTCTAATTCAATCCTTGTGTTTTAACCATCTTTGTATCCCAAATACCTCATAAAAAAGTGCTGATCACCAGCAGAATGATAAAATCGATTCCAGAAACAGAAAAACCCATAACGCCTTTCTTCTGCAGGGGCCTGGGAAACAGCTTAAAAAACAGGAAAGCCACAAATGAGAATTCAAGTGACCAAAAATTAATGTCACAATGTTCATATTTTCTTACTTGATTGATGGAAAATCAATATATCCTTAGAATTCAGTCAAAATATTTTTACTATAAAAGTATTGGAGGGGCCAGGCACAGTAATTCATACCTGTAATCCCAGCATTTTGGGAGGCTGAGGTGGGCGGATCACCTCAGGTCAGGAGTTGGAGACCAGCCTGGCCAACATGGTGAAACCCCATCTCTACTAAAAATACAAAAATTATCCAGGAGTAGTGGCAGGTACCTCCAATCCTAGCTACTTGGAAGGCTGAGGCAGGAGAATCGCTTGAACTCAGGGGGCGGAGGTTACAGTGAGCTGAGACGGCGCCATTACACTCCAGCCTTGTTGAGATGGCAACAAGAGCAAAATGCCATCTCAAAAAGTGTTGGAGGGAGGCTGCTAAAGCCAGGTACATTTAAAGAAGCAAAAAACAAATGGTAGACAGGGAAAGAGAAAGAAAAATCATCAAACACAGAAACAAGAACTCAAATTAAACCATCTAGGTTAATTTAGTAAAGGAACAATAGTCCCTGGATAGCATCATAGTTTCAAACAATGAAATCATTACCATATTACAAAAAAGCATAATTGGTGGATTAATTCATTTTAAAAGAGAACAAACCAATGAAACACACTATGTGGTGGATGAGCTTCAAAAACATGCTAAGCGAAACCAGCCAGACCAAAAAAGCCCACATATTTTCTGATTCCATTTATACAACATGTCCACAAAAAGGCAAATTTTTAGAGATAAAAAATAGAGACTGGGCATGGTGCCTCATACCTGTAATCCCAGCATATTGGGAGGCCAAGGTAGGTGGATTGCCTGAGGTCAGGAGTTCAAGATCAGACTGGCCAACATGGAGAAACACTGCCTCTACTAAAAATACAAAAGTTAACTGGGCATGGTGGTGGGCGCCTGTAGTCCCAACTACTTGGAAGGCTGAGGCAGGAGAATCACTTGAACCCGGGAGGCAGAGGTTGCAGTGAGCAGAGTGTCACCACTGCCTTCCAACCTGGATAACAGCGAGACTCCATCTCAGAAAAGAAAAAAAAAGATTAGTGGTTACCTGGGGCTGATGGTGGGAAGAGAAGCTCCTGTAAACTGGCAAGAGGGATTTTATTGAGGGGATAAAAACGTTCTAAACCTGAATTACAGTGATAGTTGAATCCCTCACTTAAGTTACTAAAATGCATTAAGTTGTACACTTGAAATGGGTAAATTTTATGTTGTATAAAATACAACTCAATAAAGATGTTAACGTGGTTAAAAAAATGGTATAATGAAATACATTTTGGCTATAAAGGGTAAATTTCAATTTAAGAATGTTTTAATATGGAATATATTCCCCTAAAATGGCTTATGATTGGGACATAAATGAAATCAGAAAACCACAACAAAATATCTAGCATAAGTTACTAAAATCTGTAAATTAGTATTTCACTTTTCTCAAAATTAAGAAAACCATTTGGAATAATCCATTTAAATCTACCATTACCTGCTACTTCTAAACTTTCTCACTACAGTGACAAAGAACAGTATTTTAAACACATGAGTTCTGAGGCCAGACTGCCTAGGTTTGTACTGTAGTTCTATCACGTACCTTGTGACCTTACAAAAGTGTACTTGACTTCCTATACCTTTTCCTTCATGTATAAAATGTGGATGACACCTATGTCATAGAGTTCTCATAAGAATTAAACATTCATTTACCACTGTGCTAGCACATATAAGCAGTCCATAAATAATAACTATTATTCTCGAAATTTACATCTCATTAGTAAAGTCTAAACAAGGGCCATTTTTGTTCAATCTTTTTTTTTTTGACAAAGGGTCTTGCTCCATTGTCCAGGCTGGAGTACAGTGGCATGATCCTAGCTTACAGCAGCCCCAACCTCCCAGGCTCAAGCAATCTTCCCACCTCAGCCTCACAAAGTGGGAGGATACATGGATGAATGCCACCACAAACCCAGCTCTCTCTATATATTTTTTTCAATTTCTTATTTTATTTTATTTTTTGAGACAGAGTCTTGCTATATCACCCAGGCTGGAATGCAGTGGCACTATCTCGGCTCACTGCAACCTCCGCCTCCCAGGTTCAAGCAATTCTCCTGCCTTAGCCTCCTGAGTAGTCGGAACTGAAGCACGTGCCACCATGCCCGGATAATTTTTTGCATTTTTAGTAGAGACGGGGTTTCACTGTGTTAGCCAGGATGGTCTTGCTCTCCTGACCTCGTGATCCGCCCGCCTTGGCCTCCCAAAATGCTGGGATTATAGGCATGAGCCACTGCGCCTGACCATTTTTTAATTTTTTTGAATACACAGGGTCTTACCATGTTGTCCAGGCTAGTGTCAAACTCTGGATTCAAGTGATCCTCCCACCTTGACTTCCCAAAGTGCTGGAATTACAGGTGTGAGACACCATGGCTGGAATATTCGCTCTTTTATTTCACTCCAATATAAAGTGAAACCATAACTATGAAATTTATGGTATGAATTATTTAGATTTTATCCTCTGCTTATAACCAGAGGATAGTTAACAACAATAAAAATCTAACACTTATACAATGAATGTACAAGAAGAGAACAATGGTTGTTCTTAATGATTGCATTTTACAAATGTATTGCCCTTTAAAAGTATTCTTAATCCAAATTTCCTCAAGAAAACTCGTCAGATTTCTAAATGCACATGTTTTACCCAAAAGAAACTCTGGAAGATCTACAAAGGTCTCTTAAACTCAGTGAACAAGTCAAAATGACCTGCCCTCCCACCACAAAATAACTATCTCCTAGATAAAGCAATTTAACACATCATTCCTATTTCTTGGGTGTCTAGCAATCTTAATCAAAAAAGTTAACTAAAGCCAGGTGTGGTGGTGAGCACCTAAGTCCCAGCTACTCAGAAAGCTGAGGCAGGAGGACTGCTTGAGGCCAGGAGTTCAAAGGTACAATGTGATATGATGGCTCCTGTGAACAGCCACTGAGCTCTAGTCTGGGCAACACAGCAAGATCCTGTCTCAAAAAGAAAAAGGGAAAAAAAAAAAAAAGTGAATGGACACAAGTATGCAGTAAGCAAATGTGAAAAACTGGGTTACTTAGAGGCCCATTTTCAATCCTAAGATGGATTAGAAAGCCTTGGCTAGCCACAAACCTAGCATGCTGAACCAGAGCCTGCCACATTAGGCTGGCAAGGGTCTAATCCATTCTAGAAAAACACATGTAGTAAAGGAGGTGTGGTACACCTTGGCAACTACCAGAAGCAAAAGAAATTTGTGTAATACACCTTGGCAACTAGCAGAACCAAAAAAAATTTTCTCTGAGGCAAAGAATCCCCAATTTAGGCCCTTAGGGTTCCAACAGACTAAGATCAAATATAAACTTGCAATCGAAGAACAAATGCAAATGAAAACAAACTTCAATGAGGAAGAGACAAAAAAAAAACCATTTATATTCCCAAGGATTTCAGACACTGGAATTATCAAACGGAGAAAGTTAAAAAAAAAAAAAAAAAAAATTCTACGTATCAGAAGAAAATTACAAGGAAGAAATGAGAAACTACTATTCTACTCCTAGGCATATATCCAAAGGAAATGAAAACATATATCTACACAGAGCCTTGTACACAAATGCTTATAGCTGCATTATTTATGATTCATAAAAGCCAAATGGAAATAAGCCAAATGTCTATCAATGGATGAATGGATAAACAAATTGTGACACATGTATACACAGTAGAATTATTATACAGCCATAAGAAGAAAGGACTGATACATTCTACAACCTGGATGAACCTCAAAGTCATTATGCTAAGTAAAGAATTCAGGCACAAAAAGTCACATGATTCCTTCTATATGATATATCCTGAATAGGTAAATCCATATAGACAGAAAGCAGATTAGCAGTTATCAGGGGTTAGGAGAAGGAAAAATTGAGTTTTTTCCTGAGGTGACAAGAAAGATCTGAAACTAGAGAGAGACGGTGGATGTACATCATTGTTAACTGTATGTTACGTGAATTTAATCTCAGTTTTAAAAAATCCTAACAAATAGTGAGCATATTTGAAGCAGCAATAAATATTGTAAGACTGAAGATGCACATACCTAAGCAATTCTACGCTCAAGCATACACCCTACATAAAACGTTAAATCTGTTTACTAATAAACATTAAACATATGCAAAAGTGTTCAATGTATCACCATTCATAATGGCAAAAAAAAAAAAAAAAGCTAAGCAAATGTCCTTTGATATAAAAATCTTAAAATCCTGCAACAGTCACCCAAAAGATTACTATGCAGTAGTAAAAGTGAATGGCCTACAGATACGATAATATGACTAAATCTTAAAAGGTAACACTGAAAATTAGCTAGGCGTGGTGGCAGGCACCTGTAATCCCAGCTACTTGGGAGGCTGAGGCAGGAGAAAAACTTAAACCTGAGGGGCAGAGGTTGCAGTGAGCCGAGATTGAAACACTGCACTCCAGCCCAGGAGACAATACGAGACTCCAACTCAAAAAATAAAAAAAGGCAACACTGATATTTTCATATAGCTCAAGAGAAATGTACAAATAACATAACGCTTATATATTACACACAGGATAAAATCTTTAAGGACCACAGAAATGATAAATTCAAAGTTCAGAATAGTGATAATCTCTAAAGAAAAGAAAAGGAATAATACAAGAAGAAAAACACAGGTGGAAGCAATGATATTGTTAATACTCTAATTCTTAAGCTGCATAATAGTTTCAGGGATGCTCATTTTATTATGCTGGTTTATATCTTACACATATTAAATATGAGAATATATACCAAAGTGCTTTGTAAATTGTAAAAATGAAGAATACAGTAGTCTTCACTGAAATTCACAATGACCATATCATAGTAGCCTCAATACTTCAATTTTTAAAGTAGCTCTCATAAAGTAAGACAAAAACATAACATACATGTTGAAAGGAGTTTTACTACCTTTTGTGGGGAAGTAAATGATTTTATATTTTGAGCATATATAGACATATGTTCAAATGTATTAAAACTAGCATTACAGCAAAGTTTATCTCTATAAAATAATTAGTTGGTACCCAGACCAGTTGAGATCTAGTAACTTCAAGTAACATTTGGTAAAGCAAAAAATGTAGGCTAGCTTCTTAGAATTTATTATTTTGGTAAAAAACATTATCAATGTATTCACATATGAATGGTTATTTATCCTAACATTAAGTGGAACTACAAAAACTAGAGCCTAACACAACAAAGCATCAAAATTTAAAAGGAATGGAACATACACAATAAGAACAAGAAGTCACATATTCCAAAAACTATCCCTAAATTAATTTTAAACACATCCAGAGTATACATGGTAAAGAGTAAAGATCTTTACAAGACTATGTTCCTGTTTTATAATCATGAAGTTAAAAGCGGCTGGGAGTGGTGGCTCATGCCTATAATCCCAGCACTTTGGGAGGCTGAAACAGGAGAATCGCTTGAGCTCAGGAGTTTGAGACCACCCTGAGCAAAACGGTGAGAACCTGTCTCAACAAAAAAATACAAAAATTAGCTGGGTGTGGTTGAGTGCACCTGTAGTCCTAGCTACTGGGGAGGCTGGAAGGATCACTTGAGCCTAGGAGGCAGAGGTTGCTGTGAGCCAAGATCATGCCACTGCCCTCCAGCCTTGGCAAATGAGCAAGACCCTGTCTTTAAAAAAAAAAAAAAAAAAAAAAAGTTAAAAGTAAAATGCATTTTTCTTTCTCTTTAGGAAAACTAATGTCTTTAACAATACTTTTCTGTGTTTCTTGTTAGATGTCATACATGGGAAGACAGATAATCAAGTCACCAAAAAACCATCTCACAAAAAGAAAAAAAAAAAGATAAACAAGAACCTCTGGCAGATATAAACTGCCCACAACCCATTTGTTAAGTTTAGATCTGTGGGTTATAAAAATAAGTCAACCCTAAAAAAAAAAAAAAAAAGGGCGCAGTGGCTCATGCCTGTAATCCCAGCCCTTTGGGAGGCCAAGGTGGGCAGATCACCTGAGGTCAGGAGTTCGAGACCAGCCTGGCAAACTTGGTAAAACCCCGTCTCTACTAAAAATACAAAAATTAGCCAGGCATGGTGGCGGGCACCTGTAATCCCACCCAGCTACTTGGAAGGCTGAGGCAGGAGGAAGGTGGAGATTGCAGTGAGCCGAGATCAAACTATTGCACTCCAGCCTGGGCAACAAGAGCGACACTAGAGCTCAAAAAAAAAAAAAAAAAAAAAAAAAAGTCTCTCTAAATAGCAAATTAAAGACTTCCTTCTAGAGACCCATGAAAGCAGATTAACACTGTACTTCATTGAAGGAAAACACCACAACAAATTATATTTAAAAAAATTACAACTGAGACTCTTAGCAAGGTATTAAACTGGTAGAAAGCAGGGGAATATAAAGCTAGCTAGTTTTTAAAATAAAACTTAAAGACCAGAAAAAACAAGTACATTTTGTTTCACTTGGAAAAAGTTTATTTATATAATTGCCATTTTTAGAAAATTTATCCACCAAGAAGAAAGAACCAAAAATGTGTCTGTAAGTACAGTAGACCTCCCCTTATCTGTAGTTTTAATTACTCACAGTCAACTGTGGTCCAAAAGCAGGTGAATACAATAAGGTATTTTTCCTCCCAAAGCTCTAAACAAAGCTAAAACGTGAGGTATTTTTGGAGTGAAACTGAAACTGATAAAGTCCTATAACTTTTACTATAGTATACTATTATAACTGTTTTCTTTTCTTTTTTGAGACAGAGTCTTGCTCTGTCACCCAGGCTGGAGTGCAGTGGCATGATGTCAGCTCACTGCAATCTCTACCTCCTGGGTGAAAGCAATTCTCTTGCCTCAGCCTCCCAAGTAGCTGGGATTACAGGCACCCACCACCACACTCAGCTGATTTTTGTATTTTTAGTAGAAATGGGGTTTCACCATGTTGGCCAGGCTGGTCTCAAACTCCTGACCTCATGATCTGCCCACCTCGGACTCCCAAAGTGCTGGGATTACAGGCATGAGCCACCATGCCCGCCTTACTTTCTTATCATTGTGGTTAAACTCTTAACTGAGCCTAACTTAACAAATTAAATTTTATCATAGTTATGTATATAATAGAAAAAAACATGCCTATACAAGTTTATATAGGGTTCAGTACTATCTACAGTTTCAGGTATAAACTGGGAGGTCCTGGAACGTATCCCCTATGATTGGGGGGAAGGACTACTACACCAAAAGAGATAAGGTGATCTCATTAGGAAAATCTAATCTTCATAGTAAAGACACCTCATTTTATTGAGCTTCACTTCATTGCACTTCACAGATGATGTGTTTTTTACAAAATGAAGGTTTGTCACAACCCTGAATTGGTCAAGTCTACCGGCACAATTTTCTCAATAGCAAGTGCTTGATCACATCTGTCACATGTTGGTAGTTCCAGCAATATTTCACACTTTTCATTACTGTTATATCTGTTATGGTGATCTACAGTTAGTCATTGTTGAAGTTACTATCACAATTGTTTAGGCGTGCAATGACCACACCTATATAAAATGGCAAACAACACATGTTGTATGTGTTGACTGCTCTATCAATCAGGCATCAGTCTTCCTCTCTCTCTTCCTTAGGTTTCCCTATTCTCTGAAACACAATATCAAAATTAGGCCAATTAATAACCCTACAATGGCCTCTAAGTGTTCAAGAGGCATGCGTCACCACGCCCAGCTAATTTTTGTATTTTTAGTAGAGCCAGGGTTTCACCATGTTGGCCAGGCTGGTCTCGAACACCTGACCTCAGATGATCCGCCTGCTTCAGCCTCCTAAAGTGCTGGGATTACAGGCTTGAGCCACTGTATCCAGCCAAGAACAGATTTCTTATAAGAACTATCCTCTATGTTCTTTAACAAAAAACATAAATGAACATGGTCAGGAAAAAAAATCTTAAAATCTATAATATTAGAAAAAATTAAATTAGAGTATAAAAGCAATTTTCTCCCCAGTTCTTACCCAACAATCAATACTCAGGTGCCACAAATTCAATTTCAGTACTAAACTCTAATTTTCATTTCTGGTATACAGTCAAAAAGTACAGAAATGGGCCAGGCACAGTGGCTCATGCCTGTAATCCCAACACTTTGGTAGGCCGAGGTGGGCGGATCACGAGGTCAGGAGATCCAGACCATTGTGGCTAAAACAGTGAAACCCCATCTTTACTAAAAATGCAAAAATTAATTGGGCGTGGTGGCGCATACACCTGTAGTCCCAGCTACTCAGTAGGCTGAGAGGCAGGAGAATGGCTTGAATCTAGGAGGCAGAGGTTGCAGTGAGCCGAGATTGCACCACCGCACTCCAGCCTGGGCAACAGAGTAAGACTCTGTCAAAAAAAAAAAAAGTAAGGAAGTACAGAAATGAAGCCAATCAATCAAAGAACATGTACAGTACCTACCACACATGAGCTTTATTGAGTTCTATTTGCTTACAATTCATAATTTGATTTAAAGTTCCTAGGGTTTTACATGTGAAACCAATAGTATTCTGGAAAGAAATGAAAACGTTGACAAATTAACTGTGTTTCAATCTTCACTGTGTCATGCTAATTTGTGTGGTACTGGAAATGCTATTTAAACGTTCAGAACTTCACTTCCCTTATCTGCAAAATGCAGGTAATGCTTTACAAAGTTGTGATGGTAAAAGGAGAATATATGTAAAACACCAACACAGTGCTTGGTACATGGTAAGCATTCAACAAATAACAGCTACTGTATCTGGCAATGCCAAACCTAAAATCCACTGTGACTTCGTAGTTAAAACATCTCTTTACCTCACAGAATCAGACTAAATTATCACTGGTCAATTATTTTCCTACTTGAACAGAAAACTGCTGACATAGAAAAAAATGCTTATTTCTGTAGGAAATAAACACTAAAGTCATAAGTATACATATGCAGCTTAGATCCTATTCTTAAATATGAAGACTGATAAGCTTTACTTTGGTTAATTATCAAATATTTTACATTAGTAGTAGTTTCAACTTCTTGGGTGGAAACTTAGGACACTGTAAATACTGAGGTTTAGGACAATTTAACAATGTAACTTGTATTTTATCTTAAAGACTTCCAATTTATATATAGAAAAATGTGACTATTATAGAGTTCTTATGAACAATAATCAAATACTCCAAATCAGTATAACCATTTCAGAAATAAATTTCTTTCCATGCTCACTAGCCCCAAACAACTAATCCAGAAGACATGCTAGGTCCTGCCACTTTATTTTCTGTTGAGACAAGGTCTCACTCTGTCACCCAGGCTGGAGTGCAGTGGCGTGATCTTGGCTCACCGCAACCTCCGACTCCTGGGTTCAAACAATCCTCTCACCTTGGCCTCCCAAGTACCCGGACTAGACACGTGCCACACACATGGCAAATTTTTGTATTTTCTGCAGAGACAGAGTTTTGTCATGTTGCCTAGGGCGGTCTCAAACTCCTGGGCTCAAGCAACCCTCCTGCCTCAGCCTCCCAAAGTGCTGGGATCAAGGGGTGTGAGCCACTGTGCCCAGTCTGTCTTGCTATTTTTAAAAGTCATGAGGAAGTAGGAAGTCTTCCAACAAGGTAGGAAAAGAAGAATAGCACCTGACAACTGCAAAATGTTTCATAATGCAGTTTCTAAGTAAACCAAAAGATCTTTGTCAAACTCATCAAGAAATCCATTAATCTGCTCTTTCATTGTCTTTAGGCCTCTGAAATGTGTTTCAAGTGAGAATACACTTAGCACATTAGGAAGTGATGGAAGTATCTGATGGGAAAACAATGGGAAGAAGTTTTATTTAAATATGCTAGCTGTCCAGCCACTAACTCAGATGCCACCACAGAAACTTCTTTTAATCATAGCTCATGTTTATTTTCCTTTAACACACACCAGTAAACCAGAGATTGTAAGATTTACTAGCACACATATAATGAATTAGTATTGTCAGAAGGTATCTCTGTAAGTGTAGCCTACAGAAATAGAAGGGGAATGGTAAACGAATTTCAGCTTGTAATGGCTGCAGTGCAGTGGCGCAATCTCTGCTCACTGCAACCTCCGCCTCCTAGGTTCAAGTGATTCTCCTGCCTCAGCCTCCCGAGTAGCTGGGATTATAGGCACCCATCATCATGCCCGGCTAATTTTTTTTGTAATTTTAGTAGAAATGGGTGTCACCATTTTGGGCAGGTGAGTCACATTTAAACTCAATCACACGCTGCTACAGACAATAAACTTTGTCTAACATTGGCACAGGAGGGGGTGTGTCATCTAACCCATATTAACTGCCATAGTTGGCCTACAGAATAAATACTATATAAATCAACTCATAGGGCCAAATGTGATTCAACTTCTATTTGGCTAATTTTTCAAATTACATAAAAACATACATGCTTTTACTCGTAGAAACAATACACTAAAAAGAAAATGTTTAAGTGATCAAGGTCTATTTTTTAAAAAGAAAAAAATAATTTCTTTCTTTTTCTTTTCTTTTCTTTCTTTCTTTTAAAGAAACAAGGTCTCACTCTGTCACCCAGGCTGGACTGAAATAGCATTGATTATGGCTCAAAGAAACCTCAACCTCCAAGCTCAAGCAATCCTCCTGCCTCAGCCTCCCAAAGTGCTGGGATTAGAGGTGTGAGCCACCACATCCAGCCAGAAAAAATCATTTTATTAACCTGAAAAAAAAATCTAAATAATTACATATAGCATATTGCAATGGCTATTTTATTTAAGAAGAATCATTGAAGACCTTAAAAAGGTGATCACTTACTTTCTGAACATGTAGTTTCACCATTGGTAACAACTTCAGACTCTAACTGTAGCCCATCAAGACAGATTGATAAGTCTCCTATTGTCTCTGTTGGTTCTTTGTCACCTCCAAGCTGCAAAGTCACAACTACTTCTTCAACTGGAAGAAAATAAAGTTACAGAAAAAATTGTCACTTTTTTCCCATGAAGGCTTTTTTTTTGAGACAGTCTCGCTCTGTCGCCCAGGCTGGAGTACAATGGCTCAGTCTTGGCTCACTGCAACCTCTACATCCTGGGTTCAAGCAATTCTCCTGTCTCCACCTCCAGAGTAGCTAGAATTATAGGCATGCACCACCACGCCTGGCTAATTTTTGTATTTTTAGTAGAGATGGGGTTTCACAATGTTGGCGAGTCTCAAACTCCTGACCTAAGGTGATCTAGCATGCCCAGCCAAGAAAGCATCTTAACTGTTAAAAATTAACTGTTAAAAATGTGATGCCCAAGAAAATATAACTATATGTACATATAAATTGTTTAACTATATTTTACCCAAGGCTTGAGCACTTTTGACACCAAAACACTGTATCTTTTAAAAAGAACAAAATTTGCTAATGTTTCATATCCATGATGTAAAACAGTATCTCCACCATTTATTATATTCATTCTATCCTTGTAAGACTATAGTATAAAATGAGCAAGGATAAGAATAAAGATTATTTAACAATATATACCTGAATTAAACTGAGTAAAAACATAATTTAAGGATAGATTATATCTAATAAGCCCTAAATGGGAAAATCCTTAGAAGTATATTTTAGTCAAGAGGTAGAAAAAATGTGTTTTAAAATCATGATATATTAATTAAAACCAGCTAAACCTTTTTCTATATCTATATTACGTAAATAGATATATGTATAAATAAAACCACAACCACATAAAATGTGGACATTTTAAAAAATAAGCATTTAAAGCTGGATGTGGTGGTACCTGCCTGTAGCACCAGATACTCAAGAGGCTGAGGCAAGATAATCACTTGAGGCCAGGAGTTCAAGACTACACTGTGCTATGAAGGCACCTGTAAACAGCCACTGCACTCCAGTCTGGGAAACAGGCTCCCCACATCCCTCCCATAAAGAAGCATTTGAAAAGGAAATCTGTAAAACTATTCATGAGATTTGTCCTCTGAAGTGGGATTTTTATTTTTTTCTTTCATCTCTGATCTGTATTTTAGTTTTTCTGCAATTAACTATGTATTACTTTACTAACATCTATTTACTAAGCAAATAAATATTTACTAAAAATACTGAATGCAAAATGAATGGCCAAACCAAGGTTACTCAGAATACTTTTAACAGCTTAAAATTCTTCTATCTGTTCATCCTATAACCAAGTAAAACTTAAAGGTATGAGTGAACATGAGCCATTATGCATGTTTGACATACAAATTTCTTCTAGAAAAACAAACAGCTAAGTGCAATTTCTATTAGTCTTAAATACGTACGTTTCATATTGTTTGACTTTAATGTTTCATAAATATCTAACGCAGCAGTTCCCAACAAAACATCAGATTTCAGTGTCTGGTGACTCCACACACGAAAATGTAATTTACTCACAGGGGTAACAATACTAAAAGTGAAAAAAGGGGAAAAAATATTTTTATTGAATATCACAATGAGAGCCTGAATAAATTACAATTCAGTTTTAAAGTCTAAAGTCTTCTCACCGCACCCCTTACAGTTTACTATACAATCAATATTGGCTTAGGTTCAGTGATTTTATGAAAACTATCTGAATGCTACATGCTTACATGGTCATTTTCACTTGTGGTTGAACTACAGAAGCAAATTCATGCACATATTGTCAACAAAGTGAAACTGCTTATCCTGCAACAAACTATTAGAAAACTAGTTTTACTTTAATAGTACAGAAAAGTGACTTTACAAATTAAATCCTTATGTTATGTCAGTAGTTTATGGAGCTTGTAGTTATTTTGTTTAATCATTACAGTAACCATATGAGACGGGAATTATCACTTCCATCTTCAGATACAGAAACTGACATTCAGAGATAAAGCAAATTGCCTAAGGTCTCACAGGCAATAAGTAGCTGAACTGTAATTTAAATGAAATCCTGACATTAAACTTTATATTAAAAAGTTCCTCAAGTCAGCTACATAATGATTTGAAGATTACATTACATACATCAAGTTTCCCACTGCTAGAGGCAAGGTGTCCAGTCCAACTATCAAATATAGATTCACTTATACCTTGCTAAATGCCAATAAAGAATATTCTCTATAATGGTATTTCCAAAGTAAACTGGGAAATTTGAATTCGCGATACACATACAATCAATTTTAGAGTCAAGGATTAGAAAACTAGAAGCACTATATAATCTACCATAGTCCTATGGTTCAATGATATAAATTCCAGAAATGTTTGAATTTCTCTATATCTAATTCTCTCTAACGTGATTAAGTTTGGGAGAACAAAGAAACACTTTACTCCTTTGAAGTCTACCTGTACCTATTATTACCACCATTTCAACAGCAATGGGTAGATTAAACAAACTAAAAATCCACATTGCCCCTCTTCTTTGGGGGTACAATGTATTCATTCTCAAAATTCTCAGATGCTACTTTCAAGAGAGCTCATACTATACATCATATTAAGAATATATTTCCCTGTAATCCCAGCACTTTGGGAGGCCAAGGCGGGTGGATCACGAGGTCAAGAGATCGAGACCATCCTGGTCAACATGGTGAAACCCCGTCTCTACTAAAAATACAAAAATTAGCTGGGCATGGTGGCACGTGCCTGTAGTCCCAGTTACTCGGGAGGCTGAGGCAGGAGAATTGCTTGAACCCAGGAGGAGGAGGTTGCGGTGAGCCGAGATTGCGCCATTGCACTCCAGCCTGGGTAACAAGAGCAAAAACTCCGTCTCAAAAAAAAAAAAAAAAAAAAAAAAAAA
>PVKV010029191.1:0-23971 GCA_004027835.1 Alouatta palliata | reverse complement strand
CTCCTGGGTTCAAGCAATTCTCCTGCCTCAGCCTCCCAAGTAGCTGGGACTACAGGCACGTGCCACCATGCCCAGCTAATTTTTGTATTTTTAGTAGAGACGGGGTTTCACCATGTTGACCAGGATGGTCTCGATCTCTTGACCTCGTGATCCACCCGCCTCGGCCTCCCAAAGTACTGGGATTACAGGCGTGAGCCACTGCGCCTGGCCCATTTCTTTATTTTTAACTCTCCCAGCGATTAACTCCATAAATAGTAATATACCAGTGTTTGTTAAATTACAAAATTTAGATGTCATATAATGTTTATCATCATAAAATATAAAAATTTAACTCAGTTTACTGATGAAAAGATACAGTCCTCATTTGTCAGATGACAAGGCATTATTTGATATTTACAAATTTCACGTTTAATTGACTTTATAATTATAAATAGACATTATAATTTAGATATAAAATTCTATTCAGTTTTTAAAGAATTAAAGTGATTTGGACTGTGTGTTCTTGTCCTATGAAAATAAACAATATGCTGTGGAATCACAAGCCATTTGTAAATACCTGGACAATTTTGTTTCCTGTCTCAATGCATTTGTAATTTCACAAGTACGTATTTGCACTCTCCACATCGCTTCTGCTTTTTTTTTTTTATGTTGGATTTAGTCAATTCTTTCTTCACAGAGCTCTTCTAATTCCTATAAACTTTTCCTGTTTTTGTTTTTTGTTTCTTTGTGGGAAGAGTGAAGAGGGATTGCAACTCTATTATCTGATTTTCTCAATGTAAAAATAAATGATTCATCTCACAATAAAATTATATTATTGATCTTTTTTGCCTTAGTTTTTTGTTTTAAAGTTATAGATGGATACCATCTATTTTTCCCCATTTTTGAGCAATTTTCCTTAACAATTCAACATTTGTTAGCTCCATAAGTTTCACAATGTGCTCTGGATCAGTGGCTGGAAAATGCTAGTCTCTCAATCAGTACTAGCCTGGATTTACAGGATTATGGGATACTATAATAAAAATGTACATTTCCTATCACCACACATGATATTGACATTCAGTATGTCTACAGTGGGGCCATGGTTCAGTATTGCTACTATAGATTTAATGAGGGTAATAACTGCAATTTATAAAAGTAAAAATCATGAAGCGTTTCTGTTAGAAGGCAGCCATCTTCCTGCCTCAGTCCTGTGCACACCTTACCTTATTCAATAGGGACCACAATTATTATGGTTATTTCAGGTTTTTTACCTCTCCTCGTAATTACTTTCATGATTATTAATAACATATTTCTATCACTCTTTGCTAAAATTAGCTAACTTAAACTTTTACCTGTTGACTTGTGATCATGAAATACGTATGAGTTATTATTTGATAAAGGAATGACTTTACCTTCAAGTAATCATGCTCCTTATTTATTATGGAAATCTACCTGTTACCATTTTTTTCTCACATGGTTGGAATTGTATTTCTTCCAACCCGAGCTCCAGGAAACTACAACAACTATTAATAAATTTTTGTGGTATGACTGAAGATTCCAGCCTGAGAATGGAGTGAATTCTGTGGAAAGCTGAGTAGAAATATAGAAAGAGAATAGCCTGTTGTGATACAACTTGAGCCAAACAATCATCTTACAGTAACCTGAAGTTCCACTTTAGACTTTGTTTATGAGCCCTTAAGTTGAAGCTGACCCAAGAATCCCATTGACTTCTCTTTGGATAAACATAGAAATGGATCTTTCTGATTTGAAAGCTTAAAGCCTACATTTGTTTTATCTGAGTTCCTTCCTCAGGAAAGTACCTTCAGGCCTCTCAAAAATCTATCAAATAACTGAAACTCAGCAGATTACTACAACCAGACAATGCGATGTGGACACCTCTTTCATCATGATTGCTTTCATGCCACTCCCTAGATCCTATTTTCTTATACATTGTTACATGTCTTCACTGCTATATAAACGCCCAGTTTTAGTCAGGCAGGTGGGGTTGAGACTGAGTTCCCATCTCCTCAGCTGCAGTACCCCATTAATACCTTCTTCCTTGGCAATACTTGTCATCTCAGTAATTGGCTTTCTGTGCAGTGGGCAGCAGGACCTAGACCCTGGTGTTTCAGTAGCAACGTTATATTTATTTTTCAGTTTGAATTGGCTTTCTGAATTAGTTATAAGGTGGTTGAATTGAATGACTTCATATTGAACTTTATTCCATTTTTAGATAAAATTCTAGAAAATGCATACTAATCCATGGTTACAGAAAGCAGATCAATGGAAACCTAGGAATGTGGTTAGGGGGGATATGAGGAGGGGATAGGATAGAAAGATTATAAAGAGCTTAGAAAGAAACTTTTGGAAGTGATTTACATCTTCATTAACTTAATTGTGCTTATGGATTAATGTCTGTGTATATATATCAAAATGCACCTGAACTATGTGCTTTATTGTATGTTAATCATATATCAATAAAGCAGTAAATAATTAACACATTAATTTGAAATTTTCCCATTTCTACCTTGCCTTGAAAAATAATATGGAAATATTATACTTCTAAAGTGATAGAGGCATGTTAATAAGTCACATTTAAGTTTTTCAAGAGTTTTCCGATTTTATTAGAAAATATTGATTAATAACTTTTTTGATTTAATTCTTAGCAATTGATAGAATTTTTAAATTTGACATCCCATATGTCAAAGTATGTGGCATTCTGTGCTTATATTACGGTGTAATATGTAATATGATTATGTGGACTTCCATACGGTAAATGGGATTTGGGCAAGTGGTAATTAATCTAAACTTTGTGGATTTTATTTCTCCCTTTGGTATTAATTCAATGCATTGAATCCTGTTGAAACTTTAAAAAGGAAGAATGAACTTTTTTTAAGAGACTTGGCCATAAACCTGGCTTCCAAACTGTAAGTAATCATTGATATAATCTTTTGCCTGAATGTCATTCTTAAGGTTCTTGTGACTCTTATCGAGTTAATGTTGAAAAACGTACACATTGATGTTAATGTGAGTCATGCACTCAAGACTAACATTTTCTTTTACTGCCTTTAGTTCTATTGCCTAAAACCAAAAGGAAATATAAATCTTGCCCCGTGCTGCTCTTATTAGTCTTTTATTCTCCTTAAAAGGTAATATTTAGTCCTTCATTTCCTGATGTATTTGTTCTTTGTAATTCATGTTAATTTTTCTGGTTCCACATCAAGATGCCTTATATTCATAAACTTGAATTTTACTCCTCACTTATTCAAACACTAAGAACAAGTTGTCACCATAAAAATATTATTTTGCCTTTTTTCTGAGTTATTTTTGTTTATCATTTTAAATTTATGCATCTTTATTTTTCTAAGCCCCCGTTTTTATTGCTGGCTCATCCCATTCAATACCACCGCCTCACAATGCCTCTTTATTTTCACAGTATGATATGCAAAACATAAACTCATGACAGATGTTGTAAATTTGTCTAATTTGATTTGGGGAAAGAAATTGGGTCATTTATCTTAGTAAATTCAAAACGTGGTTTCAGTTACATTTTTTTCTGTAAACATTAAAAGCTGAGACAAGCCCTGATGCTCTAGCTTTTTAAAATTTTCCCTATGACTCTACTACTGCATGATTAGAGAGGTTTTCTGTGTTCAATAGTACTGTTCGCATTATTAATATAGATTTTTATTAATTATAAAGGCTTCCTGATATCTAACAATCACAGGGAGTGTTGGCACTAACTCATGAGGTGCACTCATTTTCCTTGACAAGATTGGCACTGTTTTCATTTATTACTAAATAATGAATTCCTTAAAATCCATCATAGTTTATTTATTCGTTCATTTATTTTTCTTAATTCAGTATTTATTGATTTGTGTGGGGAAGATGTTGAAGATGTGGCATTAAACAAGCAACTGTGTTCAAATCTTTTAAAAAGACTGTCTGTACCTAGAGAATACCTATTTGGAACTGAATCACTTACCAAAAGCCTATTAAAGCCTTCAGACATTTTTATAAATTTCACATATAGTAATCAAGATCAGAAATAAATGTCATAAATGATTGGAAGATACAGGCCTGAGTGTGAAGTCTTTATAATTTGTCATGGTTTTGGATGCATGATGACCCCAAGGAGATGTGATAGCCTTGGGTAAGACTGCATCCCAATCAATCCCCAGAAAAGGTTAGATGTGTAAGAGGTCAGATCCAATGCTCCTGGCTAATGGGTGTCAACAGATAGGAGGCAACTCTGTAAAATATTTGAAGAGATTTATTCTGAGCCAAATGTGAGGACCATAACCCATGACATAGCCCCAGGAGGCCTTGAGAACATGTACCCAAGGTGGTTGGGTGACGTTTAGGAGTGCAGAAGTTACAGGTAAAGACATAAATCAGTAAATATAAAGTGTACATTGATTCAGCCTGGAAAGGCAGGGTTTTTCAAAGTAAAAGGTGGCAGTTGGGTGGAGAGGACTGGGGAGACATCCAGGTTATAGGTGGATTCAAAGATTTCCTAATTGATAAGTTGTTGAAGGGGTTAAGCTCTGCCTGAAGAGCTGAAGTCAGCAGAAAGAAATGTTTGTAGTTAAGTGGTGGTGGAGGGGGAGGCAGGGGGGTTGTAGAGGCCAAGATTCTTGTTATGTAGATGAAGCCTCCAGGTAGCAGGCTTCAGAAGAATGGATGGTAAAGGTTTCTTATCAGACTCCAAAGGGTGCAAGACTTTTAGTTAAATCTCTCCTGGAACAGGAAAAGACCTGGAAGGGGAAGAGGATTTTCCACAAAAGAAAGATTTTCCTCACAAGAGACACCTGGGCAGAACCCTTTCAAATTATGTCAAAGAAATATATTTCAGGGTCAAATACTTTTATTTATTTCAGGGACTTCTATCTGTCATGTGATGGTATACCTGAGTCAGGTTGGAATGTGATGTTTTATTGCTCTAAAAAGCCTGTTTGGTCAATGTTAAGATTTCTGTTTTAATGTTAATGCTGGTCAGTTGTGTCTTAATTCCAAAGGGAGGAGAGTATAATGAGACATGTCTAACCACCCTCTTTTCTATCATAGCCTGGCTAGTTTTTCAAGTTTTCTTTGCAATGCTCTTGAACAGTAAGAGGGCTCTATTCAGTCAGTTGGTGGGGGCCTAGAACTTTATTTCTGTTGTACATGGCGAAATGAGGTTCTAAGTTGTGGTTGGGAGAATCTGGGTATGAATGACACTTCTCAACCAGTGTGGCGTCTCTTAGCCTTGGTGCCTACCTGGAATATTTTGTTTTGGTTGCACATATATAATTTGGAGGATTTATAACTGGTCCTGTGTAATTCTTGAACTGTTCACTAGTTGAAGGTTAGTGAAAAACAATCTCATCCTTTGTGTACCAACTCCATTAGAATATTTACTAGGCAATCATAATAAATGTTGAAGGCAAGAAACTAATCAAAAGCTATTAGCTCAAGCCTTTATTAAAACATTGCAACATGAAACACAGTTCAAAATGACTATATTGTGGGGACCAAGTAGATAAAATATTTTGTAAGATAGAATTAGGAAAGGCCAGATGTAACTGCCCAGCAGGTTAACCTTGCCCACTGCCTAGATAGAGCTGATTTATCTAGACAGGGGAATGGCAGTAGAGAAAGAGTTTAATTCTTGCAAAGCTGACTGTACATGGGACCAGAGTTTTATTATTACTCAAATCAGCCTCCCCCCAAACTTAGAGATTGAGGTTTTCAAGAATAATATGGTGTGTAGGGGGTCAGAAATTGGCAGTGCTGAACGTTATCAGGTCAGAGATAAAATAATAAGGACTCATAGCTGTCCTCTTGTGCTGAATCAGTTCCTAGGTAGAGGCCACAAGTCCAGATGAGCCAGTTTATCAAGACCTGAGTGGTGCTCAAGCAGGAAAAGTTGCAAGACAAACCTCTTGAACATTGAACTGGGAAGGAAGGGGCGATTTATTTAGCTGGGAGCAGGGCGGCATGGTTGCCTAACAGCCGAGCTCACCTGCAAAGAAAGTCCTGCCCTTTTAAACGCTTGCAACTCTAGAAATTACATGTGAAAAGGTCTTGACCCATGAAGTAGGCGTTTGGTGGTGGTTTGATCCTGTTTAAAGTAAAAACAATGCCTTTGGAGGGATTCCTCCATACCATATCTGTGATCTATAGATGGGATTGTGGGTAGCAGTAGGGGTCTTATCCTTAACTAGACTGGTGGCACCAGCTGGTCCCTCCTCTGGCTAGCTTCTAACTTCTCCTTTTGAGATGCAATGTAGAAGGCTGAAGGTGATTAAGGGTCTCCTTCCTCAGTGCCAGCTGATCCATCAAGTGCGGAATCTGCAAAATACCTGAAGTACTGATTTTAGGTTTTACAATGGCGATGTTATCCCCAGGAGCAATTTGGAGAGGTTCAGATTCTTGTATCCTCCAGCTGCATGACTCCTAAGTCATAATTTCTAATTCTGTGGCTGTTTTGTTAGTCCTGCAAAGGCAGTCTAGACTCTAGGCAGAAAAGGGGATTTGTTTTGGGAAAGGGCTGTTATTATCTTGGTTTCAAAGTTAAATCATAAACTAAGCTCCTTCCAAAGTTAGTTTAGCCTACACCAGTAATGAATAAGACAGCTTGGAGGTTAAAAGCAAGATGGAGGCAGTTGGGACACATCTCTTTCACTGTCTTAATTTTCTCAGTTATAATTTTTCACAGTCATAGTTCAGTTTTACTCCAACAATTATTCACTGTGAAGTTCTAGGAAATTGTGGGGAAACTGAAATTGTGTTGCTTGTGGGATAAGACACGGGAAAACCAAGGTGTGGCCCTAGGTAAGCAACTATTGGTTGGTCAATTTGAATTTAGCAAAAGGAGTGGAAAGGAACAGTGGAAACGTAAGTTCTTGCAAGGATCAGAACAACATTTTAAGTCCTTCTCTTTGGCCAGCGTTGGTGTAAAAGATAACATGCTAAAGACAATTGTCAAAGTCTAGATTTCCATTCATGCCTTCCATGATTCAGCAGCTCCTTATGTGGCTTATATTTCTGTGGTCACTGTAATATTCTGTCTGCGGGTGGCTGTTAACAGGAATTTAGGGCTGTGAGTAGGATACAATGTAGAATTCTGAGGCCTAGAAACATAAGAACTAGAATCATTAACAGTCTTTGAAAGGCTATCCATCCAGCCCACCATTTTACCTGGTTTTAATCATAAAACAGAGTTCTACTCTCCATTTGTATTCATTGATCCAGAGGACCCAGAATGTGGCAGAAGAGCCAAGTTGTCAGGGTTTGTTTCCTTTGTGTCTCATTTTGCATCTGATTAGTGAGGCATTCTGAAAACAACATAGTCACTTATAGAAATGAAAGCATTAGTATTAAATGAGGGCATTTCTTGAAGTTTTTAAATCCTGTTAATTAAAAATCTGAAATTTAAACTCAAAAGACAGGAATAAGACAGCTAGGGAAAGAACAAGAAGTGTTTGGTGGTCACAAGGATGCAGGAGTCAAACTTAGCACCAGCAAATTCAATGGGTCTGCAGCAACGTGATTCTTGCCTCCTAGAAGGAAAGAATTCAGCCAAGGGACAGAAGGCAGAGGGAGAGACCGAGGCAAGTTTTAGGGCAGGGGTGAAAGTTTATTAAAAAGCTTTAGAACAGGAATGAAAGGAAGTAAAGTACACTTGGAAGAGGCCAAGTGGGTGACTTGAGAGATCCAAGTGCCTTGGCCAACCCTTGACCTGAGATTTTTACACACTGTATGGTTCTGAGGTTTGTGTTTCCTCTCCCTTGATTTTTCCTTGGGGCAAGCTGTCTGCATGTGCCGTGGACTACCAGCACTTGAGAGAGGCTGCATGCGCAGTGTGTTTACTCAAGTTGTGTGCATGCTCATTTGCAGCGTTTTTCCCTTACCAGTTAAACATTCCGAGAGAAAGGTCATATATAAGTTAAACTCTGCCATTTTGCCTCTTAGTGCACATGCTGGAGCCCACTTGCCCAACTCCAGCGATCTTATCGGAAAGCTGCTCATCACCAGCATCAGGTGTTTTCTATTTACTGGGAGACTGCCTTTCCCTGGCACTGGCTGTGATCAATTATTATTTTAGGTGACAGTTTAACAACCACCTGAACATCACCTGATGGTTGCCGGACATTCCTGTGGGGCAGGAACTCTCCTGTCCAAATCTGTGAAGCTACCTACTTTGACAAAACAGTAAATCTTGAGTAGAAATTTTCCACCTGTTGCTTAATCAGTGTTCTTTGGAAGACAGTCCCCTTTGTGATGTGCCTGCTTCTGAAGAATCCTGAGAGATTCTGTGTGATAGCTCCCATTGGTATGGGGATGTTGGAGATGGATAATGACTTTTAACTGAGAGATGTGAGCCCAAAGTTTCATTCTTTGAGGTTTTACTATAGTATTTATGATTAATAGTGCCTGATAAAGTCTTTTTTTGTGTCCCAAGAGCATTGACGTTGATGTCATTTTTAGCAAACCAGTAATCTGGGCAGAAGATCATGCAGGATTCTCTTATTTATCTTTGGAAAAAGATGAGTGCATCTGTTGATTGTAGACTTGGATATGCATCATAAAATCTCTACAGCAATTGTCAATTTTGCAAAATTAAAGTTTGCAAAATTGACAATTGCTGTAGAGATTTTATGCTGTATAAAGAATAATATTTATACTTTCAATTTCCATTGATGACTTAAGATGATAAGGACAGTTGAGTTAACCTTATTTTGCAAACTCCTTGATTATAGTCCCTATAAAGTTGGTACCTCTGTAACTGGGTAAGTAAGGTGGTGTGTCCCCAGTTAAGAATACATAGTCTAGAAAAAAAAAATTAAGCTAGTGGTAATGTAGTTGTTTTTCGACAGGGAAAAGCTTGCCTTCAGAAAACAGACAGTAGTTAGAAGATATTTATATCCATTTAAATATGACCATGTATAAAATGCGTCTTCAAATGTTCAAAACCTTCATGGAGGCCGTTATTCCTACCAATGCTCCACCTTTACAGCTTTGCCAGGGTCATTCATTTGGCAGGAAAAATACATGCCAAAAACATCTCAACAATTTAGAGTAAAATTGGTCAATGTTTTAAGCTTGCAGCCAATTCTTTTCTTAATAGTCTAGCCAATCATCTACGTTATCCAGCATTATCAAAGTGAAAGAATGAAATCCACTCTTGAAAGATAGCCTGGAGAACTAAGTTAAGTTTGATGATTATTCTGGGAATAGCAACACAGTGTTCATGATTACTTGGGAATAACATAAAGCCCCAATCCCCAACCTTTTTGGCACCAGGCACCGGTTTTGTGGAAGACAATTTTTTCATGGACAAAGTGGGGGGCAGGGGAATGGTTTCAAGATGATTCAAGTGCCCTATTACATTTTTGTGTACTTTATTATTATTACACATTCATCACAAGGTAGAATCAGTGCAAGCCCTGAGCTTGTTTTCCTGTAACTAGATGGTCCCATCTGGGAGTGATGGAAGATATTGACACATCATCTGGCATTAGATTCTTATAAGGAGTGTGCAACTTAGATCCCTTGCATGTGCCGTTCGCAATAGGGTTTGCACTACTATTGCATTGAGACTCTAACATTGCTACTGATCTTAAAGGGAGCAGAGCTCAGCTTCATTCACTCACCTCCCACTCATCTCCTGCAGTGCAACCCAGTCCCTAACAGGCCACGGACAAGTACTGGTCCATAGCTTGTGGGTTAGGCACCCTGTTGTAAAGACATGGGGACAAAGCTCCCTGGACTTTCAGTTGATACCATGAAGCCACTGTAGTTGCCACTGATAGTCCCTGACTGAGATATGCATTAACACTGTAAAGCAAATGTTAATAGGGAGAATTGTTCACCAGTTCTGATGCTTGAACATGAGTATATTTGTTTAACTTGAGTGATAAGAAATATTGAAATGATTTATACAAATACATTTTAGATACATACAGCAAAACTATGAAAACTGAACTTCTCTCAACTCAGATTCTTTTGCCCATTGCATGTTAAATTTTATAAACAACAAGTTCCCATTATAGTTACATTTATTAAAAATTGAAGAACAGAGACTGCCAAAGCATTTTTGTTATCCTTCTATTTTTAAGGTAAAGAAGCAAATTGTTTTGTTATTCATTGGAATTTCAAAGATATTCAAAGATATCTGGGAGAAATAGGCACTATCCACATGACTCCACTGTGAGGACAATTGGAAGTGCATATCTGGTGACTCCTGGACTCACCCTATTGGCCTCTTGGCTGAATTTAGTCTGTATTCTTTTGCAGCAAAAAACAATAACCCTGAGTATAATGCCTTTTCTGAGCTCTGTGAGTTCTTCTAGTGAATTACTGAATCTGAACTTCAGAATCCGAACTTGCTGCTAGTATCAAAAGTGAGGGCTGTCTTGGGGACTCCCAAACTTCATAATATGCAAAATGTAAAGTATCTGTGACTGTCCTCAGTTTCAAAACCAATGTAGAGTATTTAGAAAATTTAAAGCATGAAAAGTTTGACCTTAATATTGAATAAATTACATTTAGTATTGGCATTAATTTTATATAATAAAATGTGGAAGGAGATATACAGTATTCTAGAGAATACCTTTATCATATACTAATACTAACTTATTCAAGGAATCATGTATTTGTTCAGGACTGTTATGAACCTACACAATTCTCAAATATAATTTGTAAACCTTTGAATTCATTAAACATTTTAAAGACTTCCAAAAATCATGTTTATTATAAGTTCCATTCTTTTTACTCCAAGTACACATCTTATAAATAGCAAGAAAGTCTGTAACTAGATTACATTTTTTTGTTGTTCTTATTGTTGCCTTTTTTACATGCCCCATATGTTTTTAAGAAAAACAAATATAGTTTAATAATTTTAGTTCTTTTTACAAACTTTGTCTGAGCTAAATATTCTTAGGATACACACATAAAAACAAAACAAAACAAAAACTGATCTATAAGTCTCCAAATTTCTCCCAGAGACATGAAAAGAGTGGGAGAAGCAAAGAGACAAAAAGTAACAGGAGAAGCACGTGGGAGCTTGCTTCAGACAATATTAAATTTTCATTGGTAAAATGTAATTATCTTTCCTCTTCAGGGACAGAAGATTAGAGGCAGGAAACCCATTTTGACACAGACATACACACCACACAAACAAACACACACATACATACACACAAACATGAGATTTATTACAACTGATTAAAATAACATGACCTCACTTGTATATAATCTCTGTTTTAGACAAGAAAGAAAATCTTATGAATGTTTCTCCCTTTTATGCCTCTGAATGAACAATTTTCTTTATGTCAAAAATTCTTCAAAGTGATCATTGGAGTTGGAAATTGTCCCTGGCAAGATTCATGTCACATTCTATGTTTGGTGTTGTTCACATCAACATACATTTTAATAAGCACTCTATAACAATTGTCTACAACAATTCTAGTGGTGAGAAGCAAACACATACTACCATCCCTCCATCACAAACAATATGTCTTTATCTCACACGTAAAAGCCCCGGTCAGTGACAATAGTAACAGTGTAAAATGTGAGTGCCACTCAACACAAAAAGGAAGATTTCCAAGCAGAATCAGAGCTCACCTGGTTGTTTTGCCACATAGGCCCCAGTGGGGAGAGAGAGCAGTGTTGCTTTTGTGCTGTTCTCCTTCTTCACTAAAGTATCCCAGTCCAAGTAATGAGAATCTGGTCCTGATCCAGTTCTTCTTGAAGGAGAAGCAATAGTGAAAGCTATTACCTCAACTCAAATAAACCCATTGCAGCATGGCAACAGCTCAAGGTGAGAGGCTTTCAGAGAGTACAGCATAGATTGGGAAAGGACATTTTTTTTCTGAGATTGCTCTGAATTCTTGGAAAGTATGAAAACCTAGATTTGTTAATCAGGCTATAGTATTCAGGAGTAGCAAGATTTGGGGCATCATTTAACAGCTATTGTTGGTCAATTTGGATTTAGCAAGTGATTGGAAGTACAGTGGAGAAGATCTTGCAAGGGTTAGTAATGATTGGGTGTGTTTGTGTGTGTGTGTGTGAATCCATCTCTAAGCATCTTTCACAGACACATATCTCAAAACAAACCCTTGATTTTCCACTTCAAAATACGTTTTTCAGATTTCCTCACCTCTGTTAATGATAATTGTATTAGACCATTTTAATATTGCTCTGAAGAAATACCCGAGACTGGAAAATTTATAAAGGAAAAGAGGCTTAATGGACCCACAGTTCCACATGCCTAGGGAGGCCTCACAATCATGGAGGAAAGTGAAGGAGGAGCAGAGGCATGTCTTACATGGTGGCAGGCAAGAAAGTGTGTACAGAGGAACTCTCCTTTATAAAAGTATCAGATCTCATGAGACTCACTATTATGAGAACAGAAGCATGGAGGTAACCACCCCTATGATCCAATCACCTCCAACTGAGTCACTCCCATCACACATGGGGATTATGGGAACTAAAATTTAGCATGAGATTTGGGTGGGGACACAGCCAAACCATATCAATAATCCAACGTTTCAGTAATATATGACAGTAATCTTAGCATGATCTTTGCTTCTGCTGTTTGTCTTGATTCCTTAATCCAACACAAGAGCAAATTTTGTCAGCTCTACTTTCAAAAATGTGCATCCAATCTGCAAGGCAGGCACCAGGACAGCTCTTCCATATTTATTTCCTAATTTCATCATCTCAACTTTTCAAGTTACATATGCATCTCTACTTGTCCATTGAAAATAAATGGTGAGATTAAATAAATAACATTCCAAAGTCAAAACCCAGAAACTTTGGATGGCAGGACCAAAATTAACTGTTGAAGCCATTCCCTTTCCATTCTAATACATTACCTTACCTCAAGTGAGAGGAATTAAACAAACCAAAATATAAATGCTGTTGTTGTTGTTGTTACTATTCTACTTAACCTGACAAAGAAGATAATATATAAAGGTTTAATCATGTGTATATGCATTATTCCTTTCCGTGAAAATTTGGATACTGCAGAAAGAACAACAACTGTTTGTGAGTAAAATATATTTAATTTCCTTAAAGGGTTTTTGGATTCTTATCATTCTTTCACCATTACAGTACTTTCATCGTTTTTTTTCTCATTTAATCTGTCCCGAGGCAAAATCATTAGCACAGAAAGTTACAAAACTAGTCAGATGGACCACAGTAATTAATTTAAAAAAAAAAAAAACATTTGAATGGGGTAAAACAGAATGGTGGCAAGAAAAGTCATATACATCTGAAAAGTAGCAAAATAAGCAAGCAGTAGAAACATGGCCACCAAAGATTAGATGAAATAAATGAAACTTTTTGAAATTTTAAGTTGACTAAATGTACTTGCCTCCAAAACAAAGTTACACTTTTGTAGATATCAGGATACATTCATTAAGCCTTTTCTTTTTATTATGTTTATTTATGTTTATGTTTATTCTAGCACTTTCTCCAAATCTTCCCAGATTCCTTCCTTCCTCCAGGTTCCCAGCAGCTTTATGATCAGGCATCCATGCAGGCACGTACATGGCTCAGTGTCATTAAACAATGCCACATTTGATTTTCTCCAACACTCCTCAGAACACGAGACAGACACAGAATATAGATGGAAGGCAGCATTTCTCCACGGAATGGAGAAAATGAAAATAGGCGGTCATGGGTTAATCAAGTTCATATTTTTGTGCTATTCTTTTTATGTAGCATGTTAAAAAAAAAACCCAACAATTATAATAATATACATTGTATATTATATGAGAAACATTTCTTAACAAAGGAGTGATTTCATGCTTCTCAAATCAAATGGTCTTGATACTCAATGAAGTGCTTATCAATACTGGTTAATAAGCTGCAATTAATATGAAAATTCAGAAGCAAAAAAATTATATGTTTACATTTGAAAGAAGATCAAACTGAAAAAAATGTAGTCTGTTTGGAAAGAAACATTTTAAGAATATCAATGTACTAAATATTCAATTACCTAAGTTAAAAAGCCATTAAAATCATGTAGTATTTTAGAATAAAATATAACATTTTGTTTTCTTAAATACATAAATATGTTGGAGGCTAAGTTCTACAGTCTTTAGTTTTTCTATTAATATTTTGAACATTGGTTACAAGAAGCAAGAAGATAAACAATTTATCGAGATATGAATTATAAAAATTTTCCCTCTAGGAATTTATTTCTCTTATGATTTTACCTTTATTGAGTTATGAATTTATCAATTCCCATTATTGTTTTTAAAAACCATATTTTAAATACTATATTGAAAGCTATTCTTCTAAGTTCAACTATATTTAAAGAAAATATATTTAGGCTATTAAATTATACTCTAACTTTTTGGTCAATTATTTTGATGAATGTGTCACTCTTGAATTTCACGAAACTTTTTTTATTTGCTTTGTGTATATATCCAAATATTTTTAAGATTAAAATTACCGTACTCAGGCTGTGGTAGCAAAACTCTTCGATAGACCCCAATGTTCTTTTCTGAGTAATTCAAATATACAAATGCTGAAATATTCAAATAATAGAATACTTGTGAAATTAAGACACCAGGTATGTTTGCTTTCTGTTCACCCAAATTCTACTGGGTGAGCTGGCCTAATCTGAAGGAGAAGATCCAGAGAATCTGGATTCTGCTGCCGGCATTGAGGAAGGCTGCCATATTGTGGGCGGGGCTTATGGAAAAAGTTACACGGCAAGAACCTGAGAGAGTCTCTAGGAGCTAAGAGCATCCCAGCCAACAGCTACCGAGAAAACAGGGACCTCAGTCAACTAGTATCCAACGCATTCTGCCAACAGTTTGAGAGATCTCAGAAATGGATTCTTCCTTAATAGAGCCTCCAGATGAGGATATATCCAGCTGAGACCTGCTTCTGCCTTATGAGACACCGAGCAGAAGGCCTATCCAAAACAAGCGAGGCTCCTGACCTATGGAAACTGTGAGATAATAAACTCGTATTGTGTTCAGCTGCTACAGTTCTGGTAATTTGTTCTGCAGCAATAGGAAGTGAATGCATTCTTCCTTCCCCCACAATCACATAACATAGAAGATACCACAATTAGGAATCTTTAGGCCATTATTTAAAATCTGTCTGAGAACTGATAATATTTTACATAACACTAACTTAGGACAATGAGAAAGTAATGAGTCATTATTCTATTTTCAAAATCCAGTAGAGCTATATAGCATTTACATTTTTTATTCACACTATAATCTACATTTGGACATTTTTTCCTTTCCCTTTCTCAATTGTTTTTCTTGTTTTTTACAGAGAGATCGTAATGTTTTTAGTTATTCCTGTCTAAAATTTTCAGAATTATTGCATTTATAATCATATCAGACTCTTATAAACAAGGTTATATTATTGGCATTATTATTTATTACTGCATCTTTTGTCAATTATTTTTTTAGTTTCCACTAATTCTCCAAAATATATTCTTTGGTTTTCCCATGGTTATATATTATTTTCAAATGGCTTCCTACTTTAATGGATTTTTACTTGGGAATACTGACATACCCTAGAGTTGGCTATTACATAAATACTGAAGAGCTAATTGTTCTGAGAATGATTTACCTCAATTTTCTAAAATAATTCTACTTTAAGCTTATTTATATAAGCATGTGAGAAACATAAATAGGAATTAGAAAACTGTACATAGTAATCCCGTCTAAAAAACAACACTGCAGCACAAAATTTTGGAAGGAATAGCATGTATATACTTGAGATTCTGTTCTACAATCTTTCTGTCTCTCTCTTTCTTATGCTCTTATTTTAAGCACCTAGTTTCAGGCAAAAGATTCCCTCATCTAACTTTAACTTTTATAGGAAAATAATGAGTACTTTCACTTCTCTGTTTACTTAAGAGGACCGTGGTTTGATTTATGTTTACCTTCTGCCATATGTCATGGGATTGTGCTAATTTTAAATATAAATAATAATTCATGGTGAATTTTTTGTTTTTATATAGTTGTTTTTTATTTTCATTTAATTGTTGTATCATCTAGTGTCCTTTTTTGTTTAGAGAAAAAGCTAAGTTGTATCAATAATGGAATTCCCTGGATAATCAAATGATGTCATATTTGACATTACTCGAAAAAAACAACTTAAAGCCATGTGATAAAAATTACCTTATTAAATCCTAGGACAATCCTATAAGATGGGTGTAAAAACTTGGCCACAGGTAACGAAGTTACTGAGTGAAAGGTTGGAAGTGATCTGGGAAGTCCACCCTCGGTGTGTTGTGCTCTATGACATGCTGCACTGAAGTTGTGGCTCATAGACCCTTAGGGGTGTACTCTAAGACTTTGAACCTATTCTCCATGCAGAGGGGCTTCAGTAAAGTATTATTTACTGTGTTCCCCCCCCCCAAATCTCAACTTGAATTGTAATATTCCTCATGTCTCAAGGGTGGAGCCAGGTGGAGAGAATTGAATCATGGGAGTATTTTCCCCCATACTGTTCTCATGGTAGTGAATAAGCATCACAAGATCTGATGGTTTTATAAACGGAAGTTCCCCTGCACAAGCTGTCTTGCCTGCCATCATATAAAATGTGACTTTGCTTCTTATTCACCTTCCACCATGATTGTGAGCCCTCCCCAGCCATGTGGAGCTGTGAGTCCATCACTTTTTATGCCAGACTGAGATAGTTTCTTCTATTTCTGCAATGAGTGCAAGGGAGGTCCTCTGTAATTTTGTGAAGAAGAGTTAGTTTGTAAGGTCAGAAGATGAATTTCCTGCAGCTTCTTCAGTCACCCTTCTTCAAATCAGGGAGTAATTTTATTGAAGGAAGTCCCAGGTATACAGAGCCAATAGATGGCTGAAGGGTTCAAGATATGATCTCTTTTTCAATCTGTCCTTTCCTAATAGTTTTTTTGAAATAAAAATAGTTTATATATATATATATGTGTGTGTGTGTGTGTGTGTGTGTGTGTGTGTGTGTATGTGGATGCCTTTTTTTCCAGTCATAAGATCAATATATTTCTGTTACGTAATATAATATGCAGTCATCTCTCAGTATCCATGGAGGGCTGGTTCTAGGGTTCCCTGCAGAGACCAAAATCCACAGCTGTTACAGTCCCTTCTGTAAAATAGTGTAGTATTTGCATATAAACAATCCACATTCTACCTTTAAAGCATCTCTAGATTACTGGTAATATCAAATATAAAGTGTTTTTAAATAGTTTTTACAGAGAATGTTTTAATTTGTATTTTTTATTGTTGTATTGTTATTTTTTATTTTTGAAAATGTTTTCTATCCATAGCTGGATGAATCCATAGAAGGAGAAGCTGTGGATACAGACATAAGCCAAAAGAGAAACATGAAAGAAAAAAAGGAAGATAAAGGAAGGAAAAATAATGAAACATACAGAGAAAAATAAAAAAGTCAAAACAAAAAACAGAGAAAGGAATAAGGAAATAGAGAAAACTGGACAAAAGAGTGAGGAATAGAAGGAAGATGGGAGTTAGGAAAGATAGAAAATGGAAGGGAATGAGGAAGAAAAATGACAAGGAAGAGGGAAGACGAAGGAAAGAAGGGAAGGAAGGGAAGGAGGGAGGCAAGGAGGGAAGGAGGGAGAAAGGACATCATTATACAACATTTAATAATATCATAATTTGTGCATCTTGTTCTGAGTTCAATGTGTTTCCAGTGGAGTATTTATTTCCTTACTCATGGATATTGAGCGTGGAATGGGTTTTTTAATTTGCAGGTTCCTGCTTTTTAACCTTAATCACTTTTCCCCAGTTTTTATTTTTGCTTGGTTCTGTTTTTTTTTTAAACTAGGATTTGTCTTCCTATAGAAAAATGGAGATTATCAGTGGAGAGAAATAGAGTAAGAGGCATAAATTAGAGGTTGAGGCATTGCTATTACCTGTCTCGATGCAGCACCCAAGGAATTAAAGGGACACATGACTGATACAGACCCCAGGCATTGAGCCAGGAAGATGCACGGAAAGGATATAATCACATGCTTGTGTTTTTGTCTTTAAAAATATATTTTTTAGTTACTTTGAGGTGAAGACTCACTGGAGAAGTTCCATTGTAGCTGTCAGGCAGAAATGTCATTTTCAACAGTTTTGGAACTTGACTTGTAAGCATACTTTGTAATAATTCTGACTTGCACTTCTAGCTGTAGAAATTTCAAGGTTTAACATAAATATTCAGTACCCATTTCTGCCTCCTTCAGCTGTCAGCTTCAACTCATCTATCTTTAAAAGTTTAATAACTTAGATTTGTATGACACTTAACTGTTTTCAAGTCAATTTCAGAAATAAAATTTCATTTTGTTCTCAAACAACCTTCAGATATCAAAATTAATATCCTAATTTTGGAGACAAAGGAACTGAAATACAGAGAGATGAAGTTTTCTTTCCTGGGTTACCTGAACAGCCATAGTAAGAAATAAGGTTACAACTCAACGTTTCTGATGCCTACGTTAGGGAAATGAAGACGATTCTGTTTTGCTTTGCTTTTCATTTGATAAGACAAGCATCTGTAGGAAGAAATGGATATATCTGTCTAAACTCTCCTTTCCCCTTGTCAGTGCTCTGGGTCTTCCTGTGTTTGTCAGTCCCACTGTAATTGCCTGTAAGTGCCTTCATTGGGAAGATTTTTTTTTTCCCTGTATTCTTCCACACAGCGGTGCTCAACTTCTAATGGCAACTTAGAAGTGACTCTGGCCATAAAAGGAACCTGGTAACAATCCCTTTCATGTGCATTAATACCTGAGTGATATGGTTTGGCTGCATCTCCACCCAAATCACATCTCAAATCTTAATCCCCATGTGTCCTGTCGAGGGAGAGGACTTGGTGTAGGGAGGTAATTGGATTATGTGGGGGTTGGTTTCTGCCACGCTGTTCTCATGATAGTGAGTTCTCTTGATAGCTGATGGTTTTATAAGGGGCTCTTCCCCTTTTGCAATCTCTCTCTTTCCTGTCACCTTGGGAAGAAGGTACATTCTTTACCTTTGCCTTCTGCCATGATTGTAAGTTTCTGGAGACCTCCACAGCCATGCTGAACGCTGAGTCAATTAAACCTCTTCTTTTATAAATTATCCAGTCTCAGATACTTCCTTATAGCAGTGTGAGAACAGACTAATACACTGAGATCTCTAAGTGGTCAGAGAGATTTAGAAAGTCCCAACTCACTGAAATCAGTACCCATTTCATTTGACACTTTTCCATTTCTCATTCACTCTTGCATTCATTTCCTCATTTTCTCATTCAGATGTGTTTACTGAGCTGCTATTTCTTGCTATGTATAAGCCACTGTTCCTAATCCAGCTAATGCATAGTGAAGTAGCACCCCAGATTTCAGGAAGATTTGCCACCAAAGGACAAGACTTTTTTTCTGAGATAAAACTATGACTGAAGAAAAGAATGTTTAAAGATTTAAAGATAAGGGGGAAAACATTATATAATCCTTAACAATACTTGCAGGGTGGGAGACTCAGCTTGCAAGAAATGGTTGAATTCTTATTCCAATTTGTAAGACATCTCTGTATCATCCCTGTGGTAAAGGCTTTCAGGTGATGAATGAATCAGACTTTTAAATGCCTGGGTAGTTAGGCTGTTTTTGTTAAATGATTCATTAAACTCTGTAAATTCAGAAAGAAGAGCAAGTTAGAGGCAGTACAGTATTTCATGCATGCTTGTTAAGCTCTTTCTTCACATAATGAGCAGTTTCAAAACTTTTGACTACACTGCCCATAGCAATGAAATATTTTCCTAAGATAAGTGTGGTGCAGCTTCCTATTTCGAGAAAATACTTGCTGTGGATGGAGAAAACGGGCGAAAGCCAAGTTACCACATGTGTTCCATTACCTCCAGTGAATTTGTGTTGAGCATCAAAAATTATTTCTTATCCTATTCTGACAACTTTACTGTTTCCTTTAACTTACCAAGTTGTAATTCATTATGACAAAAACTTCAGCTCTTTAAAACATGTTTTCAGGAAACCTTAATAAAGTATGATTTCTGCTTATTAAAAGGAGAAAGTGCAAACACAGTTCTTAAATGTGCATGTATATTTGTGTGTGCTTCTGCTTTACATTAATCTCTGTGAAATATAGGATTAGCTTTACCACAGAAGTTACGTTTTGGAAATGATGTTTTTGTGTCACACTTTAACGTACATTTAGATAACAGTCACAGTAAAATGCAGCAACTAACAGATCATAGCATTATAAAATATAATTGAATTTGGCTCTTGGTAAATTGGAATTTCATAGATGGCTTTAACACTGATTTAATCTATGATCTTAGCAATATTACGTAAAGATATGTCTGAAATTTTCTATTGACAAGAAAGGAAAATTGTCCACTAACGTACTACAGGGATATTTCCATAGGTAATTTATTTCTTTTAATCAATTCACTGCAATCTTTATTAAATCTTTAATAAAATTACATCTTCAAATATGTTTTTCATATTTGTTACAATGGCCCCACTTTATTCTTTAAGGAGATGCCCATTATCTGCTACCATAGCCTATGAAATTAAAGCACATCAGAGAATAGAAAATATGTTCTTACATTGGAAGACCTTACGTTAGTTGCTGTAGTGAATTCCTGTGATTTTTATATTGCCTTGTCCTTTATTTGAATATAGCTCTAACTTTTTTAGACCAGAAGCAGGTCTCGGTTACCTGTGACACAGTTTCCAGTTCTGTACCATACCCTCATGGCTCAAGCTGGTGGCCAGAGTTAAGAACTTAGGGCATCCCTCCCACCTAGCAGGTGGGGGCTCCCACTTTCCCGGTGCTTCCTTTAAAGGGACTATTCAGGCATTTCCCCATGAACTGAAAGTGACCCACACCCTGTTGCCTTATATATACACTACTGGCTGCCATGTGTATTCTTTCTCTTTGCCTGCCTCTTCATTCTGGCATGAATGACTCATTACTGCTCTCCTAAATCATTACACCCTCCTTTCCCAGAATCTCTAAGTAATAAATCCTTGAGCTTATTTTCTATGGTAGTGGTGGCTTGATTGTTCTTCCTTCTGAAGTAAAAGGGACTGCCCTAGCTGGGGAGAACACAAGGTCAGGCTCCTAGTACCAGAGGATAGCCAGGCAGGCATAAACTGCACTTGGATCAGACAAGAGGGATAAGGGCATCGGCTGGTATCACCAGGTTTCCCTTGTGAGCCACCTTCTGGTCATGGGTGAGACAACCAGACATTAGGCAACTCACCAGCTAATAGAAAGATCCTGTGAAAAGCGCACTGTAAATAGATCCATCTCCCCTTCATTTCCAATAAGGGCAGGGTTGCTGGTGAATGTGGTACTGAAACCCCAATTTAGCTTAGGGCTCTCAAAATAGTTGCATTATTTTAGTTGGACTAAATAGTTGTACTCCTCTTTCTGACAACATGAACATTTGAGCTTTCTGCCTTAGGTCTCAAATAGAAGTGAAAGTATTTTATTTATATATAATTATTTAATTTCCATAATTCACCCTCTGGATTGAGATATTCTGCACTGATGCAGGAACTCGTGGCGAATATTAGAAAACTTGCTAATATTGTAATAGTATAGGATTAAAAAATTAATTCTAAATTTAAAATATTGAATTTAAAGAAGGCTTTGTGACTTTTTGCTTCCCATTTATAAAAATAAAAATTTAAAATATCTGAAGAAATGAGAGATGTAACCTTTAGTCGATTTTCAGTACATTCTTCTGTGTAAGCAACCTAGAAAGATTTCTGATTTCTTTTATAGTAATAATATTTGAAGTTTCTTTAGTTGTTAAGTATTTTCTTTTCTTTTTTTTCTGAAAAAAGTATTTATTTCACCTTCAGTTTTTAAATTGAATTACAATTCACATATCGCAAGATTCATCATTTTTAAGTGTACAGTTGAATAGTTTTTAGTACATTCACATGGTTGTAACATCATCGCCACTAGCTGATTCCAGGACATTTTCATTAACCACAAACAAATCTTCTACCCATCCTCTTTCCTCTTTGCTCAAGCAACCACTAATCTACTTTCTGTCTCCATAGATTTGCCTATTCTGAGCATTTCATATAAATGGAATCATACAATATGAAGCCTTTTGTGTCTGATGTTTTCCACTTAGCATAATGGAAGGTTTTCAGTGTTCATTCATGTCGTAACATGTATCACTGTTTCATTCCTTTTTATGGCTGAATACTCTCTCGTTGTATAGATATATTGCTTTTAGTTATCTTTTCATCAGTTGATGGACATTTGGGTTATTATCACTTTTTAGCTATTAAGAATAATGCTGCTACAAATGTTCATTTACAAGCTTTTGTGTGAGCATATGCTTTCAGTTTTCTTGCAAATATACTTAGGAGTAGAATTTCTGGGTCACATGGTAAACACTTGGTGTACTTTGTCTCTTTGTATGTTTTATCATTTTGAGGAACTAACTGTTAGATTCTTTTCCAAGCAGCTGCACGTTTTCGTCTTCTCAACAGCAGCATAGATGTTTCCAGTTTCTGCATAGCCTAGTCAATACTTATTATTGTCTACCTAGGCCAGGCGTGGTGGCTTACGCCTGTAATCCTAGCACTTTGGGAGCCTGAGGTGGGCGAGCTTGAGGCCAGGAATTTGAGACCAGCCTGGCTAACATGGTGAAACCTTACCCCAACTAAAGACACAGAAATGAGGCAAGTGTGGTGGTCTGTGCCTGTAATCCCAGCTCCTCGGTGGGGCCGTGGCATAAGGATTGCTTGAATCCCAGAGGCGGAGGTTGCAGTGAGCTAAGATCGCTGCACTCCAGCCTGGGCAACAGAATGAGGATCTGTTTCAAAAAGAAAAACTAAACAAACAAAAAAAAAAACCTGTTATTTGACTTTAATCTAGCCATCCTGGTGGGTGTCAAATAGTATCTCATTGTTCACCATCATTTCTGAAAAATACTCTTGATGGGTATAGAATTTGAGGTTTATAGTTTTCTTTTTTTTTTAATATATATACTTTTTATTGCATTTTAGGTTTGGGGGACATGTGAAGAACATGCAAGATTGTTACATAGGTACACACATGGCAGTGTGATTTGCTGCCTTCCTCCCCATCACCTATATCTGGTATTTCTCCCCATGCTATCCCTCCCCAACTCCCCACCCCGCGCTGTCCCTCCCCTTTTTCCCCCACGACAGACCCCAGTGTGAGATGCTCCCCTCCCTGTGTCTATGTGTTCTCATTGTTCAACACCCACCTATGAGTGAGAATATGCGGTGTTTGATTTTCTGTTCTTGTGTCAGTTTGCTGAGAATGATGGTTTCCAGGTTCATCCATGTCCCTACAAAGGACGCAAACTCATCGTTTTTGATGGCTGCATAGTATTCCATGGTGTATATGTGCCACATTTTCCCTGTCCAGTCTATCATCGATGGGCATTTGGGTTGGTTCCAGGTCTTTGCTATTGTGAACTGTGCTGCAGTGAACATTCGTGTGCATGTGTCCTTTTAGTAGAATGATTTATAATCCTTTGGATATATACCCAGTAAAGGGATTGCTGGGTCAAATGGAATTTCTATTTCTAGGTCCTTGAGGAATTGCCACACTGTCTTCCACAATGGTTGAACTAATTTACACTCCCACCAACAGTGTAAGAGTGTTCCTATTTCTCCACATCCTCTCCAGCATCTGCTGTCTCCAGATATTTTAATGATTGCCATTCTAACTGGCGTGAGGTGGTATCTCAATGTAGTTTTGATTTGCATTCCTCTAATGACCACTGATGATGAGCATTTTTTCATATGTTTGTTGGCTTCATGTATGTCTTCTTTTGTAAAGTGTGTGTTCATATCCTTCGCTCACTTTTGAATGGGCTTGTTTTTTTCTTGTAAATCTGTTTCAGTTCTTTGTAGATTCTGGATATCAGCCCTTTGTCAGATGGGTAGACTGCAAAAATTTTTTCCCATTCTGTTGGTTGCCGATTCACTCTAATGACTGTTTCTTTTGCTGTGCAGAAGCTGTGGAGTTTGATTAGGTCCCAT
>PVKV010029190.1:0-23960 GCA_004027835.1 Alouatta palliata | reverse complement strand
AAAAGAGAAAATAATCAAATAGATGCAATAAAAAATGATAAAGGGGATATCACCACAGATTCCACAGAAATTCAAACCATCATCAGAGATTATTACAAACAACTCTATGCACATCAACTAGTAAACCTGGAAGAAATGGATAAATTCCTGGACACTTGCATCCTCCCAAGCCTAAACCAGGAAGAAGTCGAAACCCTGATTAGACCAATAACAAGGTCTGAAGTGGAGGCAGCAATTAAGAGCCTACCACCCAAAAAAGCCCAGGTCCAGATGGGTTCACAGCCGAATTCTACCAGACATACAAAGAGGAGCTGGTACCATTCCTTCTGAAACTATTCCAAACAATCCAGAAAGAGGGAATCCTTCCCAAATCATTTTATGAGACCAACATCATTCTGATACCAAAACCCGGCAGAGACTCAGCAAGAAAAGAAAACTTCAGGCCAATATCCATGATGAACATAGATGTAAAAATCTTCAATAAAATACTGGCAAACCGATTGCAACAGCACATCAAAAAGCTTATCCACCATGATCAAGTAGGCTTCATCCCGGGGATGCAAGGCTGGTTCAACATATGCAAATCTATAAGCACAATCCACCACATAAACAGAACCAAAGACAAAAACCACATGATAATCTCAATTGATGCAGAGAAGGCCTTTGACAAAATTCAACAGCCCTTTATGCTAAAAACCTTCAATAAACTAGGTATTGATGGGACGTATCTCAAAATGATAAAAGCTATTTATGACAAACCAACAGCCAATATCATACTGAATGGGCAAAAACTAGAAGCATTCCCCTTGCAATCTCTTTATTTTAAGCCTATGTGTGTCTTTGCATGCAAGATATGTCTCCTGAATACAGCACACTGATTGGTCTTGACTCTTTATCCAATGTTCCAGGCTGTGTCTTTTGATTGGGGCATTTATCCCATTTACATTTAAGGTTAATATGTAATGAGTGAATTTGATACTGCCATTTTGATGCTAACTGGTTGTTCTGCCCGTTAGTTGATACAGTTTCTTCATAGTGTCAATGGTATTTACAATTTGGTATGTTTTTGGAATGGCTGGTACTGGTTGTCCCTTTCCATGTTTAGTGCTTCCTTTAGGAGCTCTTGTAAAGCAATCCTGGTGGTGACAAAATCTGTCAGCAGTTGCTTGTCTGTAAAGGATTTTATTTCTCCTATGCTCATGAAACTTAGTTTGGCTGGATATGAAATTCTGGGTTGAAAATTCTTTTCTTTAAGGATGTTGAATATTGGCCCCCACTCTCTTCTGGCTTGTATCATTTCTGCTGAGAGCTTCCCTGTGAGTCTGATGGGCTATCTTTGTCAGTAACAAAACCTTTTATCTCTGGCTGTCTTGGCATTTTTTTCCTTCATTTTAATCCTCATGAATCTGACAATTATATGCCTTCAGGTTGCTCTTAAGGAATATCTTTGCAGTGTTTTCTTATTTCCTGAATTTGAATGTTGGTTTGCCTTGGTAGGTTGGGGAAGTACTCCTGGATATTATCCTGAAGAGTGTTTTCCAACTTGGTTTAATTCTCCCATTCACTTTCAGGTACACTGATCAAACAGATTTGGTTTTTCTCATAATCTTATATTTCTTGGAGGCTTTGTTGACTTATTTTCACTCCTTTTTCTCTAATCTTGCCTTCTCACTTTATTTCATTGATTTGATCTTCAATCTCAAATACCCTTTCTTCCACTTGATTGATTGGGCTATTGAAACTTTATATGCTTCACAAAGTTCTTGCATGTTTTTCAACTTCATCAAATCGTTTTTGTTCTTCTTTATGCTGGTTATTGTAGATAGCATTTTATCAAACCTTTTTTCAAGGTTCTTAGCTTCCTTGCATTTGGTTATAACATGCTCCTTTAGCTAGGAGAAGTTTGTTATTATACACCTTCTGAAGCTTGCTTCTGTCAATTTGTCAAGCTCATTCTCCATCCAGTTTTGTTCCCTTGCTGGTGAGGAGTTGTGATCCTCTGGAGGAGTAGAAGTTCTGGGCTTTGAAGAATTCGGCCTTTTAGCACTGTTTTTTCCTCATCTTCATGGATTTATCTACCTTTTGTCTTTGAAGTTGGTGACCTTTCAATGGAGTCTCTGCGTGGACGTGCTTTTGGTTGATGTTGAAACAATTTCTTTCTGTTTGTTAGTTTTCCTTCTAACTGTAGGCCCCTCTCTGCAGGTCTGCTGGAGTTTGCTGGAGGTCCATTCCAGACTCTGCTTGTCTGGGAATCACCAGAGGGGGCTGCAGAACAGCAAAGGTTGTTGCCTGTTTCTTCCTCTGGTAGCTTCATCCCAGGAGGGTACTTGCCAGATGCCAACCAGAGCTTTCTTGTATGAGGTGTCTGTCAGCCCCTGCTGGGAGATATCAGGATACATGAGGGTTAGCGAGCCACTTGAGCAGGCAGTCTGACTCTTATCAGACCTCAAGCACTGTGCTGGGAGATTTGTTGCTCCCTTCAGGGCTCCCAGGCAGGGATGTCATGTCTGCTGAAGCTGAACCCCCAACTGCCCCTTTACGCAGATGCTCTGTCCCAGGAAGGTGGGGGCTTTAGTTCAAAGTCCCTTTTGAACTAAAGGGACACAGCTGCTGGCTTTTTTCAGAGATGCCCCACCCAGCAAGAAGGGAGTCTAGTGACAGTTTCCCTGCAGAGGCCTTTCTGAGCTGCTGGGGGCTTCGCTAAGTTGCTGTGTAAACTTTCCAGTGATTTTGTTTACACAGGTGAGGTTAAAACTGCTTACCTGAGCCTTAGCATTGGTGGACATACTTAGGCCAATGAGTTTGACTGTCCCACTTGGAGCTCAGACTGCTGTGGTAGCTGTGAGAATTTCAAGCCAGGGCATCTTAGCTTGCTGGTCTTTGTTGCGGAGGGACCTGCTGAGCCAGATCACTTGGCTACCTGGATTCAGCCCCCTTTTTCAGGGGAATGAGTGGTTCTGTCTCCATGGCTTTCCAGATGCCATTGGGGTATGATATAAAACAAACAAACAAACAATCTACTGCAGCTAAAATGGCTGCCCAGTTTACTGCTGGAAACCCCGGTGCTGGTGTTGTAGGCACCAGAGGGAATCTCCAGGTCTGCAGATTGTGAAGATTGTGAGAAAAGCATAGTATCTGAGCCAGAGTGTCAGGAAAAGTCCCTAATGGCTTCCCTTGGCTAGAAGAGGGAGTTTTCTGGTCCCTTGTGCCTACCCTGCTTTGACTTGCCGTCCTTCGGCTGCACTCACTGTCTAACCAGTCCCAATGAGATGAACCTGGTACCTCAGTTAGAAATGTGGATATCTCCTGCCCTCTGCATCGCTCTTGCCGGGAACCGTGTACCAGAGCTGTTCCTATTTGGTCATATTGGCAGCTTATCCTAGATAGCATATCTTAAAATCCAGGTTTGTTTTGGTGAATTAAGGCCAAAAGTGTATCAGTGGTAAACATCTATTGATCCTAAGGCTCAAAATAAATTGAAAACTCTGGCATTCTAAAGTATAATTTTCTTTACCTAGGCAAATGCTGCCAATGTGCCTGAATCATCTTGGGCACACTGAATATTCTATTTACAATATTATTATAGGTACTGTTATTTTTATTCTTATCTGCTCTTGCATTACCTTGGTTTAGTGTGATACTCAAGTCAGTCAAACTTGCTTAGGACCTGGGTTTCCTATCCTATGTGCAAGTTCCACTATATTAATTATTTGAACAGCCATTTGGGAAACTAAAACATTCCAAAAGTAAGAACAGTTAACTTGTATTATCCTTCCACAAATATGGATAGCAACTGATTTAATAAACCTATATGTGAAAAATGATTAGTAATGTAAATACTAATAAATGTAAATACTAATATGACTAATACTACTAAAATTAATAAATGTTAATAACACATACTAATAATAATAAATGTAAATAATATATTAACGTGTTTTTCCTTTTTGCACTTGTGTGTATGACTTTTTTATACTCAACAACTATTACACTTCCAAATAAAACTATCTAGTAATTCAATCACAATACATTCAGCATGGAAAATGCAGCTTCTTTCTTTTTCTATTCTTTTTCACAAGCCACTATCTCATAATTCTTATTTGTAGAGCTGCACTTACATTCAATTACTGTTGACATCTGTATGCCCAGTCATGGGCAAAGATGGGATACTTTGCTCTTAAGTCCAAGGACACTCAGATGTAGTTTAGTCAAGGTTCCCTAAGGGCTATTGTATTAGTCTTTATTTTTTAATTGTATTTTAGGTTTTGAGGTACATGTGAAGAACATGCAAGATTGTTGCATAGGTACACACATGGCAGTGTGATTTGCTGCCTTCCTCCATATCACCTATATCTGGCATTTCTCCCCATACTATCGCTCCCCAACTCCCCACCCCCCACTGTCCCTCCCTTGTCCCCTCCGACATACCCCAGTGTGTGATGCTCCCCTCCCTGTGTCCATGTGTTCGCATTGTTCAACACCCACGTATGAGTGAGAACATGTGGTGTTTGATTTTCTGTTCTTGTGTCAGTTTGCTGAGAATGCTGGTTTCCAGGTTCATCCATGTCCCTACAAAGGACACGGATTCATTGTTTTTGATGGCTGCATAATATTCCGTAGTGCATATGTGCCACATTTTCCCTGTCCAGTCTATCATCGATGGGCATTTGGGTTGGTTCCAAGTCTTTGCTATTGTAAACTGGGCTGCAATGAACATTTGTGTGCATGTGTCCTTATAGTAGAACGATTTATAATCCTTTGGATATATACCCAGTAATGGGATTGCTGGGTCAAATGGAATTTCTATTTCTAGGTCCTTGAGGAATTGCCACACTGTCTTCCACAATGGTTGAACTAATTTACACTCCCACCAACAGTGTAACAGCGTTCCTATTTCTCCACATTCTCTCCAGCATCTGCTGTCTCCAGATTTTTTAATGATCACCATTCTAACTTGCATGAAATTGTATCTCAGTGTAGTTTTGATTTGCATTTCTCTAATAAGCAGTAATGATGAGCATTTTTTCATGTTTGTTGGCTTCATGTATGTCTTCTTTTTAAAGTGTCTGTTCATATCCTTCGTCCACTTTTCAGTGGGCTTGTTTTTTTCTTGTAAATCTGTTTTAGTTCTTTGTAGATTCTCCATATCAGCCCTTTGTCAGATGGGTAGATTGCAAAATTTTTTTCCCATTCTGCTAGTTTCCAACTCACGCTAATAACTGTTTCTTTTACTGTGCAGAAGCTGTGGAGTTTGATCAGGTCCCATTTGTCTATTTTGGCTTTTGTTGCCAATGTTTTTGGTGTTTTGGTCATGAAATCCTTGCCTATGCCTGTGTCCTGAATGGTTTTGCCTAGGATTTCTTCTAGGGTTTTTATGGTGTTAGGTCTTATGTTTAAGTCTTGAATCCATCTGGAGTTAATTTTAGTGTAAGGTGTCAGGAAGGGGTCCAGTTTCTGCTTTCTGATCATGGCTAGCCAATTTTCCCAACACCATATATTAAACAGGGACTCCTTTCCCCATTGCTTGTTTTTGTCAGGTTTGTCAAAGATTGGATATTTGTAGATGTGTGGTGTTGCATCTGAGGCCTCTGTTCTGTTCCATTGGTCTATATCTCTGTTATGGTACCAGTATCATGCTGTTTTGATTACTGTAGTCTTGTAGTATAGTTTGAAGTTCAGTAGTGTGATGCCTCCCGCTTTGTTCTTTTTGCTTAGAATTGACTTGGCTTATTAGTCCATTTTTATGCCGCTGATAAAGACTTACCTGAGACTGGGAAGAAAAAGAGGCTTAATTGGACTTATGGTTTCATGTGGCTAGGGAGGCTTCAGAATCATGACAGGAGGTGAAAGGCAATTTTTACATGGTGGCAGCAAAAGAAAAATCAGAAGGAAGCAAAAGCAGAAACCCCTGATAAACCAATCAGATCTCATGACACTTATTCACTATTACGAGAATAGCATGAGAAAGACTGGCCCCATGATTCAATTTTCTTGGGTCCATCCCACAACACATGGGAATTCTGGGAGATACAAATCAAGTTGAGATTTGGTTGGGGACACAGACAAGCCATATCAGGTATACACAATATTCTCATCTCTCATCGACATGTTGATGTTTAATAAATTGTTTTGGTTTGGTTATAGGGGCCAACTGTGAGAATTGCTTGTACTGTGTTCAGGATAAACTACAGAGACTCTTCTGTTCTTGACGTTTTTCAAAGCAATTTTGTATTTTAATTTCATTTCATAATTATGGATACTTTTATTTCGTATATATAAAATAGTATTTGTAATTTTCATTTAGACAGAAATGAAGTTACAGATCTGAATTGGTGAGCCCTTGGTCTACACACAGGCAATAGAAGCACCTGCAGAGTAAAGGATAGAAGGAATACCCAAGGAGGGGAAGGGGAAATCTAGCTTTCTAGTTTGAAGCCTGTGACAGCATTGTGATTGGGCCTGCTTAAGAAAGAGGCTGAAATAATCATGTGGTTTTTGTCTTTGGTTCTGTTTATGTGATGGATTACATTCATAAATTTTTGGAGGTTGAACCAGCCTTGGATCCCTGGGATGAAACCGATTTGATCATGATAGATAAGCTTTTTGATGTGCTATTGCATTTGGTTTGCCAGTATCTTATTGAAGATTTTTGCATCAATATTTATTATGGATATTGGCTTGAAATTTTCTTTTTTAGTTGTGTCTGTGTCAGGTTTTGTTATCAGGATGTTGTTGGTCCCATAAAATGAGTTAGTGAGGATTCCCTCTTTTTGTATTGTTTGGAATAGTTTCAGAAGAAATTGGACAAGCTCCTCTTTGTACCTCTGGTAGATTTGGGCTGTGAATCCATCTGGTCCTGGACTTTTTTTGGTTGGTAGGCTATTAATTGCTGCCTCAACTTCAGACCTTGTTATCAGTCTATTGAGGAATTCAGCTTCTTTCTGGTTTAGTCTTGGGAGGGTGTAAGTGTCCAGGAAACTTGTAAGTTTCTTCTAGATTTACTGGTTTATCTGCATAGAAGTCTTCGTAGTAATCTCTGATGGTAGTTTATATTTCTGTGTGATTGATGGCAATATCCCCTTTATCATATTTTATTGTATCTTTTTTATTCTCTCTCTTTTCCTTTTTGTTAGTCTGGCTAGCAGTCTCTCTATTTTGTTGGTCTTTTCAAAAATCCAGCTCCTTTATTCATTGATTTTTTTTTTTTTTTTTTTTTTTTGAGACGGAGTTTCGCTCTTGTTACCCAGGCTGGAGTGCAATGGCGCGATCTCGGCTCACTGCAACCTCCGCCTCCTGGGTTCAAGCAATTCTCCTGCCTCAGCCTCCCGAGTAGGTGGGACTACAGGCATGTGCCACCATGCCCAGCTAATTTTTGTATTTTTAGTAGAGACGGGGTTTCACCATGTTGACCAGGATGGTCTCGATCTCTTGACCTCATGATCCACCTGCCTCGGCCTCCCAAAGTGCTGGGATTACAGGCGTGAGCCACCACGCCCGGCCTATTCATTGATTTTTTTAAGGTTTTTTTGTGTCTATGTCTTCTTCAGTTCTTCTTTGATCTTAGTTATTTCTTGTCTTCTGCTAGCTTTTGAATTTCTTTGACCTTGCTCCTCTAGTTACTTTACTCATGATGTTAGGGTGTCAATTTTATATCTTTCCTCACTTTTCTGGTGGGCATTTAGTGCTATAAATTTCCCTCTAGACACTGCTTTAAATGTATTCCAGAGATTCTGGTACATCGTGTCTTCGTTCTCATTTATTTTGAAGAACATCATTATTTCTACCTTCATTTCATTATTTATCCAGTAGTCATTCTAGAGAAGGTTGTTTAGTTTCCATGTGGTTGTGCAGTTTTTGGTGTGACCACTTTCAACAAAATTCAACAGGCATTTATGCTAAAAACTCTCAATAAACTAGGCATCGATGGATTGTATCTCAAAATAATAAGAGCTGTTTATGACAAACCCACAGCCAATATCATACTGAATGGATAAAAACTGGAAGCGTTCCCTTTGAAAACTGGCATGCGACAGGGATGCCCTCTCTCACCACTTTTGTTCCACATAGTATTGGAAGTTCTTGCCAGGGCTATCAGACAAAAGAAAGAAATAAAGCATATCCGAATAAAAAGAGAAGACATCAAATTGTCCCTGTTTGCAGTTGACATAATTGTACATTTAGAAGACCCCATTGTCTCAGCCCAAATTCACCTTAAGCTGATAAGCAACTTCAACAAAGTCTCAAGTGTACAAAATAAAATCAGTGTGCAAAAATCACAAGCATTCCTATACACCAATAGCAGACAAAGAGCCAAATAATGAGTGAACTCCCATTCACAAGTGTTACAAAGAGAATTAAATACCTAGGATTACAACTAATAAGGGATATGAAGGACCTCTTCAAGGAGAACTACAAACCACTGTTCAAGGAAATAAGAGACACAAACAGATGGAAAACCATTCCATCCTCACGGTTAGGAAGAATCAATATCAAGAAAATGGCCGCATTGTCCAAAGTAATCTATAGATTCAATGCTCTCCCCATGAAGCTACCATGAATTTCTTCACAGAATTGGGAAAAAAAAAAGTTAATTTTCATATGGAACTAAAAAGGAGCCCCCATAGCCAAGACAATCCTAAGCATGCACACACACGTGCACGCAGACACACACACACACACACACACACACACACATAAAATAAAATAATTAAGAAAAAAAAAAGCTAGAGGCATCACTCTACCTCAATTCAAACTATACTACAGGGCTATGGTACTGGTACCAAAACAGATAAACAGACCAATGGAGCAGCAGAACAGAAGTCTCAGAAGTAACACTACACATTTAAAACCATTTGATCTTTAATAAACCTGACGAAAACAATGGAGAAAAGATTTCTTATTTTATAAATGGTGTTGGGAAAATTGACTAGCCATATGCAGAAAGCTGAAAATGGATCCCTTCCTTACAGGTTATACAAAAATTAACTCACGGTGGATTAAAGATTTAAGTCTATGACCTAAAAATCATAAAAATCTGGAAGAAAACCTAGACAATACCATTCTGGACATAGGTATGGGCAAAGACGTCATGACTAAAACACCAAAAGCAATGGCAACAAAAGCCAAAATACACAAATTGGGTATAATTAAACTTAAGAACTTCTTCACAGCAAAAGAACTATCAATAGAGTGAACAGGCAACCTAGAGAATGAAAGAAAATTTTGCAGTCTACCCCTCTGACAAAGGCTAATATCCAGAATCTACAAAGAACTTAAACACATTTACAGGAAAAAAACAAACAACCCCATCAAAGAAGATATTTTCACAGCCAACAAACATATGAAAGAAAGCTCATTATCCCTAGTCATTAGAGAAATGCAAATCAAATGCACATTAAGATACCATCTCACGCCAGTTAGAATGATGATCATTAAAATGTCAGGAGACAACAGATGCTGGAGAGGATATGGAGAAATAGAAATGTTTTTATACTGTTGGTGGGAGTGTAAACTAGTTCAGCCATTGTGGAAGACAGACAATGTGGTGACCTAAAACCAGAAATTTCATTTAACCCAGCAATCTCATTGCTGGGTATATACCTAAAGGACTATAAATTATTCTATTATAAATACACATGCACATGTATATTTATTGCAGCACTGTTTACAATAGCAAAGACCTGGAACCAACCCAAATGCCCATCAATGACAGATTGGATAAAGAAAATATTTCACATATATATCATAGAAATACTATGCAGACATAAAAAATGATGAGTTCATGTCCTTTGCAGGGACATGAATGAAGCTGGAAATCATCATCCTCAGCAAACTGACACAAGAACAGAAGACCAAACACCACATGCTCTCACTCATAAGTGGGTGCTGAACAATGAGAACACATGGATACAGGGAGGGGCACACCACACACTGGGGACAGAGAGGGTGCGATAAGGGGCAAGGGTATGAATAGCATTAAAAGAAATACCTCATGTAGATGACAGGGTGATGGATGCAGCCTACCACAGTGGCATGTGTATACCTGTATAACAAATCTGCATGTTCTGCACATATATGGCAGAACTTAAAGTACAATAAAAGAATTAAAATTATATAAAAATTATATTAAAAAAGAAACTACTTAAACAACAGTTATATCCCATTTTGTTCATATATACCAATTGATTGATTAAGACTTTTCTGATATTGGAGGATAAAACAAATGTTTGAACATAAATAGAAGTCTCAGTGAAAGTGGAGTGGGAGACAATTCTGAGTATTGATTTTTAAAGCTCCCTAATCAACTGGAAAAAATACTCATGATGATAGGGACAGCGTAAAATGGGACAGGCAGATTTGAATAACATTCACAGGATAAAAACATCATCCTCTAACAAACAGGATATGCTTTAGGCTACTTGAGTATGCACAAAGACCTCAGGGCACTGGTAACACTTTTCTTCCCTGGATGCACCTGACATAAAACTATTGTTCTTATTATTTTGCTAATCATATCATATATAAGGTGAACATATCTTTTTGTAGAGTCTAACATTTCTGTTATATATTGATTTATAGATAGCCACTTTATTTAAGGTGGATTTCAATATATTACCTGTATTTCTTTGAAAAGTACCTTTTCAGAATTAACAGTGTGTACAGTTAAGTAAGATAAAATGTTGTCTTTTCTATTACCACCTAGCCTTGAGTTGTTTTACAATTGCAATTAAATGATGTTGTTACTAAAGTGATTAGAAAGAGACTATTGTTTCTGGATTAAGAAAGATGTTATCTTATTTTAGTTACATCTTTATGACCCAGAGGTCTAAAGGTGCTGAAATGGTAGAAATCAATATTGTATTAAATGATACCATACAGTGAATTCACTCAGTGTTTTTAAAATCTGGCACCATCGTTTTCTCCATTTTAAAACACATCTGCACCCAGACTTTTTGCTGAGGCTGCTCTTCAGTCACCAATGTTCCTAAGTAAGTCTATCAACCTGCACAGAACTTCATGTTCCAGAGATGCCCACATCCATAACAATTCATCAATACATTGCCCTGTTCCTCAGAACACTGTTCTCCAAACAGGATGGAAAAGTCAGCCTTCCTAATATGTTGACTATCCAGCTAAAATGTACTTTTATAGTTTCTATACAAGAATAGTCTGTATTAGGGAAATGGTACAGATAGGAAGAATAGTGAAGAGGCAGTAAGGGAAATGAGGGTTGTTGAGACCCAGATGGTATCAGTCAGTAGGGTCAGAGAAGTGGTCAGATTCTGAATATATCTTGAAGCAAGGGTCAACTGGATTTTCTCTTTCATTAGATATGAGGTGGGAGAAAGAAAAAGATAAGGATAAATATATAGTTTTTGTTGTTAGCAAATGGAAAGAAGGAGCTACCATTTACTGAGAGTAGAATGGTTCTGGACAGGTTAAACTTCAAGTATCTAGTCAATGTTAAAGTGGAGATGTTGAGTAGGCAGATGTACATATTAAGTCAAGAGATCATCAGAAAGACGTCTACTACAGTTATACACGTTTTAGTAGTCTTCATATAGATGTAAAATGTAGAAAGTAAGTTTAATGCAGAGAACTGATATGTAAATTTTGGGACACTCCAATAGAAAGCAGTCCATTAGAATCAAAATAGAGCATACTTAAACTAAGTAACTGTTCCAATTATTTACTCCAAAATAAATAAAGGAAGAAAAAGGATTTTGAATCAATAACCAATGATACTCTAAATAGAGATATTCATTTTTTATAATAATATTTTATAATTGGTTATAAGATAAATTTTCACCTTTAGAAAGCAAGAATTACGCAGTTTGATGATTTATAATGCTTTCAAAATATTTTGAATTTATAGTAGATAAATAAGAACTTCGTAATTTTAGAAAATAACCATATTATTGAGAGAACACGTACAGATTGGAAATATAATTTTCAAAATTGCCATTTTAATTAATGAAACCTTAAAATTACATTTAAAGTTGGATATGTACTTTGTTATTTCTATTATATTGTCTTTTCTTTCAAGTATTCTTTAGTTATTTCATTATTTTTATTTAAAAGTTTGGGTTGATATTCCATTTGATCAATTTCAATTCTTAATTACTTTTCATTAAGTATGTATTTCAAATGAATATATATTGATTATTTATTTAACATTTCAGGAAAACTACAAAGTTTAATCCTAGGAAATACACTCTAGCTATAAGACTATATATTCTGTTATCTTCTATTACGTTAGGAAAATGTCATTTATATTATGAAGCAATTTGTTTTGGGTGTTCTTGACTGATATCCTCCTTTAGCATGTATCCAAATTTAACAGAAACTTGTATTCACAAATCAGTTTGCTCTTAGTCAAGGATTATCATGAAAATTAAGGTATCCTGGTATGTATGTCTGTATATGTGCTTGTGTGAGTGCATAGCTATGTGTGGGTCTGTATGTGGAGTATGTGTTTATTCATAAGCACATATTTTATGATTTATTGTTCATATTAATCTTTCTAAAATAGATATGAATATATGTAAATCAATCAAAAATTATTATGTACTGATCATTTATTATAAGCCATGTATCAAAGCAGGCAACAGTTACCCAAAAAAGCACAGTACTCTTTCCCAAAATGCTAGTATGCTTCTTGCAAGGTTTTATTTATTTATTTTTTAAAATGTATTTATTTAACTTTAGATGCAAACTATATCTGGCATTTCTCCCCATGTTATCCCTCCGCACCCACCCCTCCCTGCCCACCCCCCACTATCTCTCGCCTACCTCCCCACAACTGCCCCCAGTGTGTGATACTCCTCTCCCTGAGTCCACATGTTCTCATTGTTCAACACTCACCTATGGTGAGAACATGCGATGTTTGGCTTTCTGTTCTTGTGTCAGTTTGCTGAGAATGATGGTTTCCAGATTCATCCAAGTCCCTACAAAGGACACGAACTCGTTTTTTATGGCTGCATAATATTCCATGGTGTATATGTACCACATTTTCTTTGTCCAGTCTATCATTGATGGGCACTTGGGTTGGTTTCAGGTCTTTGCTGTTGTACACAGGGCTGCAAAGAACACATGTGTGCATGTGTCTTTATAGTAAAATGATTTGTAGTTCTTTGGGTATATACCCAGTAATGGGATTGCTGGGTCAAATGGAATTTCTATTTCTAGATACTTGAGAAATCACCACACTGTCTTCCATAATGGTTGAACTAATTTACACTCCCACCAACTGTGTAAGAGTGTTCCTGTTTCTCCACATCCCCTCCAGCATATGTTGTCTCCAGATTTTTTGATGATCACCATTCTAACTGGCATGAGATGATATCTCAGTGTGATTTTGATTTCCATTTGCCTAATGACCAGTGGAAAATGAGCATTTTTTTTTCATGTTTGTTGGCCTCATATATGTCTTCTTTTGAAAAGTGTCTGTTCATGTCCTTTGCCCACTTTTGAATGGGGTTGTTTTTTTTTTTTTTTTTTTTTTTTTTTTTTTTTTTTTTTTTTTTTTTTTTTTTTTTTTTTTTTTTTTTTTTCTTTTATATCTGTTTTAGTTCTTTGTAGAGTTTGGTTATTAGCCCTTTGTCAGATGGGTAGATTGCAAAAGCTTTTTCCCATTCTGTTGGTTGCCGATTCACTCTAATGATGGTTACTTTTGCTGTACAGAAGCTCTGAATTTTAATTAGATCCCATTTGTCTATCTTGGTTTTTATTGCCATTGCTTTTGGTGTTTTAGTCATGAAGGCCTTGCCTATGCCTATGTCCTAGATGGTTTTGCTTATGTTTTCTTCTAGAATTTTCGTGGTGTTAGGTTTTATGGTTAAAACTTTAATCCATCTGGAGTTAATTTTAGTGTAAGGTGACAGGAAAGGTTCCAGTTTCTGCTTTCTGTATATTACTAGCCAGTTTTCCCAACACCATTTATTAAACATGGATTCCTTTCCCCATTGCTTGTTTTTGTCAGGTTTGTCAAAGATCAGATGGTTGTAGATGTGTGGTGTTTCTTCTGGGGCCTCTATTCGGTTCCATTGGTCTACATCTCTGTTTTGGTACAAGTATCATGCTGTTTTGATTACTTTAGCCTTGTAGTATAGTTTGAAGTCCAGCAGTGTGATGCCTCTGGCTTTGTTCTTTTTGCTTAGGATTGTCTTGGCTATGTGGGCTCTCTTGTGATTCCATATGAAGTTTAAAGTGTTTTTTTCCAGTTCTGTGAAGAAGGTCATTTGTAGCTTAATGGGGATAGCATTGAATTTATAAATTACTTTGGGCAGTATGGCCATTTTCATGATATTAATTCTTCCTGACCATGAGCATGCAATGTTTTTCCATCTATTTGTGTCCTCTCTCATTTCCTTGAGCAGTAGTTTCAAATTCTCCTGGAAGAGGTCCTTTACATCCTTTGTTAGTTGTATTCCTAGGCATTTTATTCTCTTTGTAGCAATTGTGAATGGTAGTTCGCTCTTGATTTGGCTGTCTGTTATTGGTATATAGGAATGCTTGTGATTTCTGCGTATTGATTTTGTATCCTGAGACTTTGCTGCAGTTGCTTATCAGTTTGAGAAGGTTTTGGCCTGAGACAATGGGGTCTTCTAGATATACAGTCATGTCATCTGCAAATAGAGACAGTTTGACTTCCTCTTTTCCTAATTGAATACCCTTTATTTCTTTTTCTTGCCTGATTGCTCTGGCTAGAACTTCCAATATTATGTTGAACATGAGTGGTGAGAGAGGGCATCCTTGTCTAGTGCCTGATTTCAAAGGAAATTCTTCCAGCTTTTTCCTGTTCAGTATGATATTGTCTGTAGGTTTGTCAAATATAGCTTTTATCATTTTATGATACGTTCAATCAATACCTAGCTTATTGAGAGTTTTTTAGCATGAAGGGCTGATGAACTTTATCAAAGGCCTTCTCTGCATCTGTTGAGATAATCCTGTGGTTCTTGTCTTTGGTTCCATTTATGTGATGGATTACATTTATGGATTTGCGTATGTTGAACCAGCCTTGCCTCCCCAGGATGAAGCTGACTTGATCATGATGGATAAGCTTCTTGATGTGCTGTTGCAGTCTCTTTGCGAGTAGTTTATTGAAGATTTTTGCATCAATGTTCTTCATGGATATTGACCTGAAGTTTTCTTTTTTAGTTGAGTCTCTGCCTGGTTTTGGTATCAGGATGATGTTGGTCTCATAAAATGAGTTAGGGAGGATTCCCTCCTTTTGTATTGTTTGAAACCATTTTAGAAGGAATGGAACCAGCTCGTCTTTTTACATCTGGTAGAATTCGGCTGTGAACCCGTCTGGACCTGGACTTTTTTTGGTTGGTAGGCTATTGATTGCTGCCTCTACTTCAGCCCTTGTTATTGGTCTATTCAGGGTTTCAACTTCCTCCTAGTTTAGTCTTGGTAGAGTACAAGTGTCTAGGAATTTATTCATTTCTTCCTGGTTTACTGGTTTGTGTGAATAGAGCTGTTTGTAGTAATCTCTGATGGTAGTTTGTATTTCTGTGGGATCAGTGGTGATATCCCCTTTATCATGTTTTTTTTTGTTTGTTTGTTTTTTGTTTCTTATCTCTTTGATTCTTCTCCCTTTTCTTTTTTTATTAATCTGGCTAGTGGTCTGTGTATTTTGTTGATCTTCTCAGAAAACCAGCTCCTGGATTTATTGATTTTTTGAAGGGTTTTTTGGTCTCTATCTCCTTCACTTCAGCTCTGATCTTAGTAATTTCTTGTCTTCTGCTAGCTTTTGAGTTTTTTTGATCTTCCTCCTCTAGCTCTTTCAATTTTGATGATAGAGTGACAATTTTAGATCTTTCCCTCTTTCTCATGTGGGCATTTATTGCTATAAATTTCCCTCTTGACACTGCTTTAAAGGTGTCCCAGATATTGTGATAAGTTGTGTCTTCATTCTCATTGGTGGTTTCAAAGAACATTTTTATTTTTCCTTCATTTCATTGTTTATCTAGTCAACACTCAGAAGCAAATTGTTCAGATTCCAAGTGGTTGTGTGGGTTTGAGTGTGTTTCTTAATCCTGAGTTCTAGTATGATTGCTTTTTGGCCTGATATATTGTTTGTTATGATTTCCGTTCTTTTGCATTTGCTGAGGAGTGATTTGCTTCCAATGATGTGGTCAATTTTAGAGTAAGTGCAATGTGGTGCTAAGAAAAATGTATAATCTGTGGATTTGGGGTAGAGCATTCTGTATATGTCTATTAGGTCCAGTTGGACCAGCTCTGCATTCAAGTCCTGGATATCCTTGTTAATTTTCTGTCTAGTTGATCTGTCTAATATTGACAGTGGAGTGTTGAAGTCTCCCACTGTTATTGTGTCGGAGTCTAAATCTCGTTTTAGGTCATTAAGAACTTGTTTAATGTATCTGGGTGCTCCTGTATTGGGCGTGTATATATTTAGGATAGTTAGCTCTTCTTGGTGGATTGATCCTTTTACCACTATGTAGTGTCCTTCTTTGTCTTTTTTTATCTTTTTTGGTTTGAAGTCCATTTTATCAAAGACTGAATTGCAACTCCTGCTTTTTTTTTTCTTCTCCATTTGCTTGGATAATCTTCTTCCATCCCTTTATTTTGAGTCTGTGTGTGTCTTTGTATGTGAGATGGGTTTTCTGAATACAGCACACTGATGGGTTTTGACTTTTTATCCAGTTTGCCAGTCTGTGTGTTTTGATTGGGGTGTGTAGGCCATTTACATTCAATGTTACTATTGTTATGTGTGAATTTGATCCTGTCATTTTGTTATTGGCTGGTTTTGTTTCCCATTAGTTGACTCATTTTTTTCATTGAATTTTTGGTCTTTGCCAACTTGTTTGCTTCTGCAGTGACTGGTACTTGTTCCTTTCTGTGCTGTTTCTTTCAGGAGCTCTTGTAGGGCAGGTCTGGTGTGACAAAATCTCTCAGTAATTGCTTGTCCATAAAGGATTTTATGTCTACTTCACTTATGAAGCTTAGCTTGGCTGGATATGAGATTCTGGATTGAAAGTTCTTTTCTTTAAAGATGTTGAATATTGGCCTACACTCTCTTCTGGCTTGTAGGGTTTCTGCAGAGAGATCCGCTGTGAGTCTGATTGGCTTCCCTCTGTGGGTGACCTGACCATTCTCTCTGGCAGCCCTCAGCATTTTTTCCTTCATTTCAACCCTGGTGAATCTGACAGTTATGTGCCTTGGGGTTGATCTTCTTGAGGAATATCTTTGTGGAGTCCTTTGTATTTCTTGAATTTGAAATTTGGACTGCCTTGTTAGGCTTGGGAATTTCTCCTGGATAATATCCTGGAGCATGTTTTCCAGCTTGGATTCATTCTCCCCATCATATTCAGGTACACTGATCAAGAATAGATTAGGTCTTTTCATATAATTCCATATTTCTTGGAGGCTTTGTTCATTTCTTTTCACTCTTTTTTCTCTTGTCTTGCCTTCTCTTTGTATTTCATTGAGTTGATCTTCAATTTCTGATATCCTTTCTTCTGCTTGATTGATTCAGCTATTAAAACTTATGTTTGCTTCATGTAGTTCTTGTGCTGTTTTTTTCAACTTCATCAAGTCATTTATCTTCTTCCCTAAGCTTGTTATAATAGTTAGCATTTTGTCTAACCTTTTTTCAAGGTTTTTGGTTTCTTTGCATTGAGTTAGAATGTGTTCCTTTAGCTCAGAAAAGTTTGTTATTATCCACTTTCTGAAACCTGTTTCTGTCAATTTTTCACACTCCTCAGTCATGCTGTGATCCTGTGTTGTTGAGGACTTGTGATCCCTTGAAGGAGAAGAGGTATTCTGTTTGATGGGGGGTTTTTTATTATTTTATTTTATTTTATTTTATTTATTTATTTATTTTTTTTTTGCTCTGTTTTTTCCCATCTTTGTGGGTTTACCTGGCTGTGTTGTTAGGGAGCTTCTTGATGAGGCCACTTGTCTGCCTGTGGAGGCACTACTGGGTTTCTAGGGACTCCTTCAGGTTAATAGGGAAGCTTTCTGTGTCTTTTTTATTTATACTGGGAGATTAGGCCCATCTCTTCTGCTGACCTGTAGGTGCTGCTGGGTTGTCAAGAATGCAGTCCCTTTCCTACATAGGCTTCCTGTGTTTTTTGTTGAAACATGTAGCCCAGTCCCACCCCTCTAATGGTGGTTTATGCCATTCCTCCACTGGGCTGGATCATTCACGGTTCATCTCAGACTGTGGCACTGGCTGTGCAACCCACTAGAGTCAGAACTTCAGCCCTCTGGGGTTTGTGGGGGACGGTAGGGACCCACCAAGCAGCACCTGGCCATCTCCCCTTTTCAGCATCCTCTCTCTCCAGTTATGGGGTAGGGGCCCGCCCAGCTGCTCATGCTTACAGCTCCCTCTCTCTCCAGATGGGGGGAAGGGGCAATAGCTCATTCCACAGGCTCTCCTGGCCACCTTTTGGGCTTATGTGTCTGTGTAGGTCTGTGTGCCAATCTAGGACACCATCCTGGATTATTATTCAACTCCATGCTTGTAATTCCCGGTGCTTGACTGGCAAAGATCCTCTCTTCTGTGTATTGCTGAGACTTTGGGGGAAGCACTGTATCTGGACCAGAGTGCCAGAGGGGGAGCTTCCAACTGACTGATCAGATGCACTTTCTGGGTGAAGCAGCACTCCTCCCCACCTCAGTCTGCCGTGAGTGGGCTTTGCTTACCATCAGACCAGACCCATTGAAATGCACCTGGTACCTTGGTTGGAACTAGGAGATCTCTGGATTTCTGTGTCTCTCTCACTGAGTGTTGTGCACTGGAGTTGTATCTATCCAGCCATCTTGGATCCTCAATCGCAAGGTTTTTAAAATGCAGTGACTTGTTTCTGTCAATATGCAGTTATCTTGTTTCAGATTATAAGGATTTCACAGTTTAGTAAGGTAAAAAAAACATGCCAAATATCATTATGATAGAATTTGAAAAGCACAATAGTAGAAATGGATCTGCTGTCACGCAGCTAAAGAGAATCATTAACCTGAAAAGGTATACCAGAGAAGATTTCCATATGGTATTAGCAATTGTATTTCTGGAAGAATGTCTAAGATGTTTACATGTCACCCATCACATCCTCTTGTTTTCTTAGCTAACTGCCTGTCATCCACCAGTTCTTGCTCCTGTCATTTTCTTAGGGATTCCTTCCTATCCATCTCTGGCTGATTTATGGCCCTTTGCTATATGTTCACCTCCTATCAATGGTATTCATTTTTTTTACATTGTAATAATGCAGTAATTAGTGAAATTTGCCTGCTTTCCATTTAACAATTTGCCTGCTTTTCACTGAAAAATTCATTAAATATTCACTGAAAATTTCATTAGTGAAATTTGCCTGCTTTTCATTCATTCTTTTCCATTAAAATGAATGCATGGAATACGGTGGTTTGTTCACCCTTGTTTCCCAGCACCTAGCAGAATGCCTGACCTGACCAAAAGGAGGAGTCATTCATTACTTACTGGATGCAGAATTAGAAAATTTTAAAAGTAATCAAAACCTCATGTGTGTTAGTTAAATATTATGCTTACATCTTATCAGATCCTTAAATAACTAATTGGCTTTTTCAGGTCCCTTTTTGTTGATTTTACTCAATTAGAGTAATAATTTATATTGTGAAACTATTATGTATGTTACTTAATAATGTACTTCTTATTCTTTTGATGCTTCAGCAAGTTTAAATATTATCTTCAAAAATTCATAATTTTTTTCTTTTTTGACCTTCACAGTTGCCTCAAAGTATTTTTTCCTTCATCTTCTTTTTTTACCTCCATCACAAATACATTCTGAATGTTTTTCTTGCTCATTTTTTAACTTTTGCTTTCTCCAACCCTGAAATATACCTCAATAATCTTGTCACTTGTTATGTTTTCTAAATTCTATTTGTAATTTGACAGTAATTATATGACTCTGTATTTTAAAATTAAACTTTATTTTTAGTCATTATTCAATATGTTGAAGTTCTAACGTTAGAAAGATAAAATATGTTTTGCCTTGGGAATATTCTAACCAAGGAAATATTAGGTTGGTGCAAAAGTAATTACGGTTTATACCATTGAAAGTAATGATAAAAACTGCAATTACTTTTGCACTGACCTAATAATTTTAATTGAATGTAATTTTCCTTTGCACAAAGAACTTGTCATTTCCAGTGCGTTAATACTTAGAATTAGTTATAGCTTTAAAACTAACAGCTTGTGTTAGACAGAAAGGAGAGAACATAATCTTTCATAGCATTACCAAAACTTTCCATTTGGTAGTTTTTCCTGTTGAATTTTTAAAAATCAGAGATAAATGATATAAACTAGTATCAAAAGGAAAACAATTTATAGTTCTTTTTGGGAGGTCAAATTGAGAATAATAATATTAAAACCACAGGGATTGTGGTCCATTAAGTTAAGAGATATACATGTTTATGGAAAAGAATATCATACACTTTATAGAAAATAAGGATAGGAGAATTTCTACAGACATAAACTAACTTTATGTTGTTTCTAAAGACATTTTAAAAGATAAAAGCTTCTGCCCACCTCCAAATTAATGTCCCCTGCCATCCTCTCTGAAATTTTTGTTTAAATAATAAAATCTTCCCTTGAGCTAAAGCCTTATGAGTGAACATAATTAGGATATATTAATAAGTTGACATTATGGTATATTGATTAAGCAACTAACCAAAATTAGAAGCCTAATGTAACAAAATATTTTCAGTTACATAGATCACAAATGTAAACCTCACAGTGTGAAGACTCTGGAACTGGCTATCTTCCTTGGAAGAGTATTGACTTGTTTCAGCAGGCAGGCATTAAATTAGATGAACTCAAACATTAAACACTGGAATTTGGGTATCAGTCCAAGTCATCTAATAATGCAAGACTCTGGATTGTTCAAAAACTATGGAAGAGTTTATACACAGTTGTGATCACTGCCTCTCTGGTTCTGTATTTTTAGGATTCCCCTGACCTCTACAACAAATTTGTTTGCCTCTTGTTACTTTGGCCAGTTCAAGTTTTATCAATACCTTTTGTTACCACTGAGTCCTTCCTGGCCTCAGTCCAGAAACACAAAATGTGAAATTCATCCACTGGAACTCTCCTTCTCCAAGTATCAATCTCCTTCCAGAATTTCCTGCTTCTGGTCTCTTTTCAATGAATTTAGAGGATACTTTCTATATTCTGTCCAGAGTTTACATCTGTCTTCAATACAGGGTTGCTCCGATACTAGCCTACTTCATTATTTGTGTGATTTTAAAGTTAGTTATTATGTGATGTCACGTCAGGGTCACTACCTAAGACTGATCACATCAGAGTCACCACTTGAGACACTGATCACCACCTGTAGAGGTCTGTCCTGCAGACCCTGACTTAATGTCCAGATGAATGAATGCACTCACACACACACTAGAATAAAGTGAATCTGAGTGGGCTAGGGATGATCATCAGCTGCTTTCAGAGGATATTGCAGCTAACCAACCACAACTCCCTATTCTTCCTCACATTTATTCAGTATAGACTTAATAACACAAGTTCTAAGTCAACATGCTTGTGGATAATTAACATCGTTAAACTAGTGGTTTTATGAATGACAAAAGGTCTTGGTTCCAGGGCAGAGAGTAAATACCATTAATGGGTAATTCTTCTTTGACCTCTCCCTGAGAGGACCATTCAGCACAAAGCTTACTTGAGTAAACAGAGTAGAGGCAAAGGAATGTGATGTAAACAGACTTAACTGTGGAAGATTTATTATCCTAATCTTACCCTATGACTTAAAATTCTAACATAATGAACTGACTGCTTTCAGCCCATTCTATTAAAACCTTTCAGCCTTCCAAATGGTTTGAGACTATAATTTTCTCTAATATTTCCCTAATATTTTGCAAGCCACCAGGAGGGAATTCTAACATTATTACTCTAATTTGTCTAAAGTCATCTATTTTTCAGGAATATTTACAGGGGCTTACTTTCTTATTTATGTTCTATACAGATTATCTAGCAGTATCTAATTTGTTTTTTCAAAGAGCAAACTGATGAACTCATTAATCTTTTGTATGGTTTTCATTTCTGAGTTTCCTTCAGTTCTGTTCTAATGTTGGTTATTTTTTGTCTTCTGCTAACTGTGGGGTTGGCTTGCTCTTTTCCCTATTCCTCTAGGGATGATGTTACATTGTTAATTTGAGTTGTTTCTAACTTTCTCTTGCAGGCATTTAGCTCTGTAAATTTCCCTTTTAACACAGTTTTAACTGCTTCCAGAAATTTCTGTAGCTTGTGTCTCTCTTCAAATTTGTTTTAAGGAATTTCTTAATTGCTGCCTTAATGTCATTGTTTACCCCAAAGGTAGACAATGTTGATTAATTTACATGTATTTGTGTAGTTTTGAACATTTTTCTTGGTTTTGATTTATATTTTTATTGCACCATAGTCTAAGAGTATGGTTGGTATGACTTACAGTTTTCTAAATTTTCTAAGGATTGTTTTACAGCTGATTTTGTGGTCAGCTTTAGACTATGTGCCCTGTACATATGGGAAGAATGTATAATTAAATTGTTTTTGTTCAGGAGAGTTCCGTAGATGTCTATTAGGTCCATTTGTTCAAGGATCAATTTAAAGTCTTGAATGTCTTTGTTAATTTTCTGTCTTGATAATCTGTCTGTCTAATATTGTCAGTGAGGTGTTGAAGTCTTTCACTATTATTATGTGGTTAGCTCACCCTCTTTGTAGGACTCCAGGAAATTGCTTTATGAATCTAGGTCCTCCTGTATTTGATGCAGACATATTTATGATACTTAGATCTTCTTGCTGAATTGAATTCTTTAACATTATGTAATACCATTCTTTGTCTTTCTACTGTTTTTTTCTGAAATTAGAATAGCAAGCCATGCTTTTATGTTTTGTTTTGAAGATTTTTCTGCATTCCTTTCCTATGAGCCTATGGATGCCATTGCATATTAGGTGAGTCTCTTGAAGACAGCATTCCTTTGGATATTGCTTCTTTATCCAACTTACCAACTGCACATTTTAACTGGGGCATATTGCCCATTTACATTCAAGGTTTATAGTGATATGCATGTATTTGGCCTTATTATAATGTTGTTAGGTGGTCATTATGCAGACCTGTTAGTGTGGTTGCTTTGTAGTGTCAATGATCTATGTACACAAGTGTGTTTTTTTTATGGTGGCTGGAAATGGTATTTCCTTTTTATATTTAGCATTCCCTTCATGACTTCTTGTTAGGCAGGTCTAGTGGTATATTTATCAGGGTTCTCTAGAGGGACAGAACGAATAGGATATATATCCTATTTCATAAATATTCATACATATTTGAGGATATTGTCCATGGAAATTTCCCTAACCTTTCTAGAGAGTCCAACATTCAAATATAGGAAAGGAAGAGAACCCCTATGAAATACTACACAAGATGGCCATTCCATAGACACATAGTCATCAGATTTCCAAGGTCAAAATGAAAGACAAAGTGTTGAAGGCAGCTAGAGAGGAGGGACAGGTCATCTACAAATGGAACTTTCTCTCTCTCTCTCTCTCTCTCTCTCTCTCTCTCTATATATATATATATATATATATATAACTCGATATCTCTATATATATAGCTATATATAGATATTCATAGCTATATATAGATATTGATATCTATATATAGAGAGAAATATCTATATATATATAGCTTTATATATATAAATAAAGCTATGTATATAGGGAGAGATATAGATATATAGAGGTTATATATATAAATATAGAGACAGCTATATATATTTATATAGAGAGAGCTATATATATACTGCTATATATTTATATATATAAATATATATCTCTGTATATAAAACCTATATATAGCTTTATATATATATATATATATATATATAAAACCTTTATTAAAGGTTATATATAAATATATAGCTTTATATATATTTATATATTTAAAACCTCTATATATAGATATATAGTGGTT
>PVKV010029189.1:0-23967 GCA_004027835.1 Alouatta palliata | reverse complement strand
TTGTTTGTTTTTTTCTTGTAAATCTGTTTCAGTTCTTTGTAGATTCTGGATATCAGCCCTTTGTCAGATGGGTAGATTGCAAAAATTTTTTCCCATTCTGTTGGTTGCTGATTCACTCTAATGACTGTTTCTTTTGCTGTGCAGAAGCTGTGGAGTTTGATTAGGTCCCATTTGTCTATTTTGGCTTTTGTTGCCAATGCTTTTGGTGTTTTGGTCATGAAGTTCTTGCCTATGCCTGTGTCCTGAATGATTTTGCCTAGATTTTCTTCTGGGGTTTTTATGGTGTTGGGTCTTATGTTTAAGTCTTTAATCCATCTAGAGTTAATTTTAGTGTAAGGTGTCAGGAAGGGGTCCAGTTTCTGCTTTCTGCACGTGGCTAGCCAGTTTTCCTAACACCATTTACTAAACAGGGAATCCTTTCCCTATTGCTTGCTTTTGTCAGGTTTGTCAAAGATCAGATGGTTGTAGATGTGTTGTGTTGCCTCAGAGGCCTCTGTTCTGTTCCATTGGTCTATAATCTCTGTTTTGGTACCAGTACCATGCTGTTTTGATTACTGTAGCCTTGTAGCATAGTTTGAAGTCAGGTACTGTGATGCCTCCTGCTTTGTTCTTTTTCCTTAGAATTGACTTGGCTATGTGGGCTCTCTTTTGGTTCCATGTGAAGTTTAAGGTGGTTTTTTCCAGTTCTGTGAAGAAGGTCATTTGTAGCTTGATGGGGATAGCGTTGAATTTGTAAATTACTTTGGGCAGTATGGCCATTTTCATGATATTGATTCTTCCTAACCATGAACATGGAATGTTTCTCCATCTGTTTGTGTCCCCTCTTATTTCGTTGAGGAGTGGTTTGTAGTTCTCCTTGAAGAGGTCCTTTACATTCTTTGTTAGTTGTATTCCTAGGTATTTTATTCTCTTTGTAGCAATTGTGAATGGCAGTTCATTCTTGATTTGGCTCTCTTTAAGTCTGTTATTGGTGTATAGGAATGCCTGTGATTTTTGTACATTGATTTTGTATCCTGAGACTTTGCTGAAGTTACTTATCAGTTTCAGGAGATTTTGGGCTGAGATGATGGGGTCTTCTAAATATACAATCATGTCATCAGCAAATAGAGACAATTTGACTTCCTCCTTTCCTAACTGAATATGCTTTATTTCTTTTTCTTGCCTGATTGCTCTGGCTAGAACTTCCAATACTATATTGAATAGGAGTGGTGAGAGAGGGCATCCTTGTCTAGTGCCGAATTTCAAAGGGAATGCTTCCAGTTTTTGCCCATTCAGTATGATATTGACTGTTGGTTTGTCGTAAATGGCTTTTATTATTTTGAGATACGTTCCATCAATACCTAGTTTATTGAGGGTTTTTAGCATAAAGGGCTGTTGAATTTTGTCAAAGGCCTTCTCTGCATCTATTGAGATAAGCATGTGGTTTTTGTCTTTGATTCTGTTTATGTGCTGAATTACGTTTATAGACTTGCGTATGTTGAACCAGCCTTGCGTCCCCAGGATGAAGCCTACTTAATAATTGTGGATAAGCTTTTTGATGTGTTGTTGCAATCGGTTTGCCAGTATTTTATTGAAGATTTTTGCATCTATGTTCATCATGGATATTGGCCTGAAGTTTTCTTTTCTTGTTGAGTCTCTCTCAGGTTTTGGTATCAGGATGATGTTGGTCTCATAAAATGATTTGGGAAGGATTCCCTCTTTTTGAATTCTTTGGAATAGTTTCAAAAGGAATGGTACCAGCTCCTCTTTGTATGTCTGATAGAATTTGGGTGGGAACCCATCTCAACCTGGGGGTTTTTTGGGTGGTAGGTTATTAATTACTGCCTCAACTTCAGCCCTTGTTATTGGTCTATTCAGGGTTTTGACTTCTTCCTGGTTTAGGCTTGGGAGGACACAGGTGTCCAGGAATGTATCCATTTTTTCCAGGTTAACTAGTTTATGTGCATAGAGTTGTTTGTAATAATTTCTGATGATGATTTTTATTTCTGTGGAATCTGTGGTGATATCCCCTTTATTGTTTTTTGTCCCGACCTGCAGGACAACAACTGGGACGAGGGAGAGGGAGTGAGGATGAAAGAGGGACAGGAGGCGCAAAGAATGGAGACAAGACAGGATTCTGATCAAGTCTCATTTATTCAGCAGGGCAAAGCAGCTTATAAAGGCAGCTGCAAGTAACTGGGAAGTGAGGGAGGAGGCGCAGCCCGAGGAGATCTCGAGGCAGAGGAAGCTCAGCCTGGAAAGATAGAGGCAGCTGCAAGTTGTTTACAGTTGAGAAAGTCCATGTGATTTCTGGTAAATGGCAACTTTTATCATCTGAGGCCTGGCCAAAGGCCCCCCACAGGTCCCCCTTTTTAATTTTGTTTAAGTATGGCATAGAAAACAGCTGATCCTGAGGGAACCGTGCCTGTCTTAGGTCAGGAACTCACCCATGCAATGGTACTGCTTTCCTTACCCGTCTTAGGGAGAGGGGCTATTTTTGTCCCCTTCCCTGTCTTAGGTGGTGGTACCTAATGCATGTGTTCCAGTTGCCCGTCATTGGCTAAACGGTTCAGCTCACCAGGACTAGAGGCAGTATGTGGTGGCAACACACACATCGTTCTTTTTGTCCTCTAGTTTGCGTTCAGCCATTTTTAACCTATGGTAGTGGACCTGTAAGGGTTGCATTTTGACAGCCTCGATCTGCGTTTTTACAAAAGCAATGATTTTGTTAACCACGACTGGACCAACGGATATAACAAGGAGGAAACCAAATAAGGGGCCAAGGAGGGGAAGAATGTAAGGTAGAAGGCTGTTCCATCCCCCTCAAAGCGGATTTTCAGCGAGTGCCTTTCTTCTTTTAGCCAAGTCTTCTTGTAGGATTTTTATCTTGTCATTAACAATTCCAGACTGGTTAACATAAAAACAGCACTTTTCTCCCAATGCTAGGCATATGTCTCCTTTTTCAGCAGCCAGAAGATCCAAACCATGCCGGTTTTGAAGAACTACTTCTGCAAGAGAATCTGTTTGATTTTGAACAACTTTTATAGTTCCCGCGAGGACCCCCACATCATCTATAAGTTGTCGAGAGAGAGACTGATAGCTATGTATGGAATGACTTAATCCAGCAGTGCCTGTGCCGAATCCGGCCGTTACCCCTAGGGTGGCATTAATGTTTTCAAACGCCAGTTGCTTAACAAAATCAGTTCCTGTTTCGGCACTGCCAAAGATTCCTCCTGCTGCCGTTAAAAGGCGATGAACAAATTCTGAAAAAGTTTCACCTGGGCCTTGTTTAATGGTTGTTAGAGATGCGCTCACATCCCCTTTAGTGGGAAGCTTGCGCCAAGCTTTCATTCCCGTGGATTGAATTTGGGCAAAAAGTCCTGCATCATAGTGCATTTGCATATCACTAGTGGAGTAGTCTCCTTCCCTGGCCAACATGTCATAAGTCCAATTATTATTGGCCTGGGCGTTACGGCGGGCTGTCTCTTTACAACATTCATAAAACTCAGATTTCCATAACAAATAATCCCCGCCAGAGAGAGTGGCTCGAGCTAGGGTTCGCCAGTCTCCTGGGGTAAGCCAATTATCTGTGACTGATTCTATGATAGCAGAGGTGTACGGGGCAGTGGCCCCATATTGAGCTACTGCAGTTTTTAGTTCCTTAATAATTTTAAAGTCAAAACCTGTATGATGTGTCCAAGCGGTATTTTGCTGATCTACAGTCTCGGTGACAGGGAAAGTGGTAAACGCCATATTTCCCAAAGGATTACAAGCGGAGGGTTGTTTTGGAACTGTAAGGCTCTTTTCCTTCGCCCAGCCACAAAGTCAAAGCTGGGAACGGGCACAGCCGCATCTCCCGGGAGGACACTAGCCTCTGGCAATAGATAGGCAACTAGGCAGATACCACTCCAATTAGTTGGGAGATAGGTGTAAGCAAGGCTATTCCCGCATACAAGGACCTGCCCTTTTGGAAAGAAGATTTCCTGAGAGTAATTAACGTATTTTGAGCAATTGCAGGATTCTTGTATGCTTCCTAGGTCTATATCAAAAGAATTGTTCATTAAAGGTTTGCTCAGGCAGCTAATATTGTAGCAATTTCCCAAAAACAGTTGAACATGGAAGAGGCCTTAACAGTCGCTTCCCTAGTCTCCTCCTTTTCAGAATCACTATCAAAGGACATTAGATTAATTTCCTCTGGATTGTCTGTAACATCCTTTTTATCTAGATTCTTAGACTTTAAATTTTTCTTGAGGGCCTGCGGCAGCCGCGCCATCAGGGCCTTGCAAACAGTTTTCTCCCTGTGTGATAACATTAGCAATAAGTGGGTCTGAATGTCTCTGGGAGATAATTTCATCTATCAGATTCCAGTAAGAGAAGGCAGTTACAAGGACCTTTTCCGGCCTGAAGGTCTTATGAAAATCTGAGGGCATCCCCTACCCTTTTCCATCTTTTTTCATCGATGGTCCCTTCTTGTGGGAACCAAGGACAAAGGTCCTTTATGTAATCAAAGTATTTACACAGTTGCTTAACCTAAACCTCCACTCCTCGTGCCTTTAAAGCCTGACTGATTTCCTGTCCCATAATATCGTCGTCCACTTACTATAATATGAGACTGCGGCAGGCTCCCGCATTGTCTCCTCTCTGGATTCTCAATTCTCTGATCCTTTCTGGATTCTCAATTCTCTGATTAGCCGGCTCTCAACGACGTCCTTCACTGGGCTCCTCGTACCCTCACCCCACGTTGGGTGCCACTCTGTCCTGACCTGCAGGACAACAACTGGGACGAGGGAGAGGGAGTGAGGATGAAAGAGGGACAGGAGGTGCAAAGAATGGAGACAAGACAGGACTCTGATCAAGTCTCGTTTATTCAGCAGGGGAAAGCAGCTTATAAAGGCAGCTGCAAGTAACTGGGAGGTGAGGGAGGAGGCGCAGCCCGAGGAGATCTCGAGGCAGAGGAAGCTCAGCCTGGAAAGATAGAGGCAGCTGCAAGTTGTTTACAGTTGAGAAAGTCCATGTGATTTCTGGTAAATGGCAACTTTTATCATCTGAGGCCTGGCCAAAGGCCCCCCACAGTTTTTTATTCCATCTATTTGATTATTCATTAGCTCTCTTTTTTTTTTTTAAATTAATCTGGCTAGTGGTCTGTTTTGTTGATCTTTTCAAAGAACAAGCTCTTGGATTTATTGATATTTTTTGAAGGGTTTTTTGTGTCTCTATCTCTTTCAGTTCTGCTCTGATCTTAGTTATTTCTTATCTTCCGCTAGGTTTTGAGTTTTTTTGATCTTGCTCCTCTAGCTCTTCAATTTTCACAATAGGGTGTCAATTTTAGATCTTTCCTTGCTTCTCATGAGGGTATTTATTGCTATATATTTTCCTCTGGACACTGCTTTAAATGTGTCCCAGAGATTCTGGTACGTTGTATCTTCGTTCTCATTGTTTTTGAAGAACATCTTTATTTCCGCATTCATTTCATTGTTTATCCAGTCAACTTTCAAGAGCCAGTTAACTTTCCACGAAGCTGTATGGTTCTAAGTTAGTTTCTGAATTCTGGGTTCTAACTTGATTGCACTGTGGTCTGAGAGACTGTTTGTTATGATTTCCATTCTTTTGCATTTGCTGAGGAGTGATTTATTTCCAATTATGTGGTCAGTTTTAGAGTAGGTATGTTGTGGTGCTGAGAAGAATGTATATTCTGTGGATTTGGGGTGGAGAGTTCTGTAAATGTCTATTAGGTTTGCTTGGTCCAGGTCTGAGTTCAAGTCCTGGATATCCTTGTTAATTTTCTGCCGCGTTGGTCTGTCTAATATTGACAGTGGGGTGTTAAAGTCTCCCACTATTTTTGTGTGGGAGTCTAAGTCTCTTTGTAAGTCATTAAGAACTTGCTTTATGTGTCTGAGTGCTCCTGTTTTGGGTGCGTATATATTTATGATCGTTAGCTCTTTTGGTTGCATTGATCTTTTTACCATTATGTAATGTCCTTCTTTGTCTCCTTTGATCTTTATTGGTTTAAAGGCTATTTTATCAGAGACTAGAATTGCAACTCCTGCTTTCTTTTGCTCTCCATTTGCTTGGTAAATCTTCCTCCATCCCTTTATTTTGAGCCTTTCCATATCCTTGCATATGAGATGGGTTTCCTGGGTACAGCACACCGATGGGTTTTGGCTTTTTATCCAATTTGTCAGTCTGTGTCTTTTGATTAGGGTCTTTAGCCCATTTACATTTAGGGTTAATTTTATTATGTGTGAATTTGATCCTGCCATTTTGATGCTAGCTGGCTGTTTTGTCCATTAGTTGATGCAGTTTCTTCACTGTGTGGATGCTGTTTACCATTTGGTATGTTTTTGGAGTGGCTGGTACTATTTGTTCCCTTCTATGTTTAGTGCTTCTTTCAGCTGCTCTTGTAAAGCAGGCCTAGTGGTGATGAAATCTCTGAGTAATTTCTTGCTCATAAGGGATTTTATTTCTCCTTCGCTTATGAAGCTTAGTTTGGCTGGATATGAAATTCTAGGTCAAAAGTCCTTTTCTTTAAGGATGTTGAATATTGGCCCCCATTCTCTTCTGGCTTGTAGGGTTTCTGCTGATAGATCTGTTGTGAGTCTGATGGGCTTCCCTTTGTGGATAACCCACCCTTTCTCTCTGGCTGCCCTTAGTATTTTCTCCTTCATTTCAACCCTGGTGAATCTGACGATTATGTGCCTTGGGGTTGCTCTTCTTGAGGAATATCTTTGTGGTGTTCTCTGTATTTCCTGGACTTGAATATTGGCCTGCCTTGCTAGGTTGGGGAAGTGTTCCTGGATAATATCCTGAAGAGTATTTTCCAGCTTGGATTCATTCTGTCTGTCACATTCAGGTACACTTATCAAATGTAGATTAAGTCTTTTCACATAATCTCATATTTCTTGAAGACTTTGTTCATTTCTTTTTACTCTTTTTTCTCTAATCTTGCCTTCTCATTTTATTTCATTGAGTTGATCTTCGACCTCTGATATCCATTCTTCTGCTTGGTCAATTCGGCTATTGAAACTTGGGTATGCTTTGTGAAGTTCTCGTGTTGTGTTTTTCAGCTCCATCAGTTCACTTATATTCCTGTCTAAGCTGTTTATTCTCATTAGCATTTCATCAAACGTTTTTTCAAGGTTCTCAGTTTATTTGCATTGGGTTAGAACATGTTCTTTTAGCTCACAGAAGTTTCTTATTATCCACCTTCTAAAGCCTGTTTCTGTCAGTTCATCAGACTCATTCTCCATCCAGCCTTGATCCCTTGCTGGTGAGGAGTTGTGATCCCTTGGAGGAGGAGAGGTGTTCTGGTTTTGGGTGTTTTCATTCTTTTTGCACTAGTTCCTTCCCATCTTGGTTGATTTATCTACCTGTCATCTTTGTAGTTGTTGAGTTTCAGAGTGGGTCTCTGAGTGGATGTCCAGTTTGTTGATGATGAAGTTATTTCTTTCTGTTTCTTAGTTTTCCTTCTAACGGTCTGGCCCCTCTGCTGTAGGACTGCTGAGGTCCACTCCTGGCCCTGCTTGCCTGGGGATCACCTGCAGCAGCTGCAGAATAGTAAAGGTTGCTGCCAGTTTCTTCTTCTGCTATCTTTGTCCCAGAATGATATCTGCCAGATGTCAGTCTGAGTTCTCCTTTATGAGGTGGCTCTTTGGATATACAGGGGTCAGGGAGCTGCTTGAGGAGACAGTCTGTCCTTTATAGGAGCTCAGGTGCTGAGCTGTGAGCTCTGTTGTTCCATTCAGAGCTGCTGGGCAGGTAAGTTTGAGGCTGCTGCAGCAGAACTCATAAACGCCTTTTTTTCCCCCAGGTGCTCTGTCCCAGGGAGTTAGGTCTTTATTTATAAGTTTCTGTCATGCAGCTGCCTTTTTTCAGGGCTGCCTTGCCCAGCGGGGAGGCAGCCTAGTCACAGTCTGCCTGCAGGGGCTTTGCTGAGCTGCTGTGGGCTCTGCCCAGCTGCCATTTAAACTTCCTTGTGGTCCTGTTTATATGGGTATAGTTAGAACTGCCTAGGCAATGGCGGACTCTCTGTGTAATGGTGGACTGCCTCAGCAGTGGTGGGCTGCCTCAGCAATGGTGGACTACCTCTGTAGTGGTGGACTGCCTCGGTAATGGCGGACGCCCCTCCCCCACAGAGCTGGACCGTCCTGGGTTCAGCTGTGCTTGCTGTGAAACTCTCAATCCAGAGCATTTCAGATTGCTGTTTTTTGTGGGGGTGGGACCGGCTGAGCCTTATCACCTGGCTTCCTGCCTCAGACTCCTTTTTTTTTTTCAGTTGAATGGGTGATTCTGTCTCCCAGGAGTCCCAGTCACCAGTTGAAACAGTGCCTGGATTTGTGTGATTTCTTGTGCGTAGACCCACTGCGCCAGCTGAAACAGCTGCTGGAGACTCATTGCACTTTTTTACTGGGGAATCTCTTGTCCTGGCTCCCTGTGCCAGTCCCCGTTTTTTCAGTTGAATGGGTGACTCTATCTCCCTGGTGTTCCAGTCAGCTGTTGAAAAGGCGCCCGGATCTGTGTGATTTCCTGAACAGCCACCCCCTGAGCTGGCTGAAACAGCCATGCTGGAGATTCGTGGCACTTTTTCGCCTGGGAATCTCCTGGCCTGACTCCCTGTTTCAGTCCCCTTTTTATCAGTTGAATGGGTGACTCTGTCTCCCAGGAGCTCCAGTCGTCAGCTATAACAGCGCCTGGACCAGTGTATTTTGTGCAGAGACCCGCTGTGCTGGTGACCTGTGGGACTGCTCTGCCTGGGAATCTCCTGGTCTGTGGGCAATAAAATTCCATCTGGAAATGCGGCATCCACTCACCCTCTGCACTTTCGCTGGGAGCTGCAATCCTGAGCTGCTCATAATCTCCCATCTTGGATCCTCCCTCAGTTGCATACTTTTTATGTTTAAATCTCCTTCAGTTCAGATCTAATTTGTTATTTTATTTATTTATTTATTTTTTGCCTTTTGCTAGCTTAGAGATTTGTTTCCTCTTGCTTCTCTCTTTATTTTATTCATGAATAAGTTTTTAAAATTGAGATCTTTTTAACTTTTTGATGTGAGTAGTTAATGCTATAAATTCTTAATGCTGCCTTTCCTGTGTTGCAGAGATTCTGGTATATTGTACTTTGTTCTCATTTGTTTCAAAGAACTTTTTTATTTCTGCCTTAATTTTGTTATATACCCAAAAGTTATTCAGGTGGAGGTTTAATTTCCATGTATTTGTATGGTTTCAAGTGGTTTTCCTTGTATTGAATTTATTTTTACCAAGCTGTGGTCTGTGCATGTGGTTGGTGTAATTTTGGAATTTGCTGAGGATTGTTTTATTTCTGATTGTGTGGTCAGTTTTAGAGCATGGGCCACATGTTGCTGAGAAGAATGTATATTATGTTATTTTTAGATGGAGAGTTGTGTAGATGTCTAATAGGACTCTTTGGTCAAGTATTGAGTTTAGGTCCCAATATCTTTGTTAATATGCTGCCTGAATAATGTGCCTAATAGTGTCTGTGGGGTGCTGTAGTCTCCCACTATTATTGTGTCTGACTCTAAGTCTCTTCATAAACCTCTAAGAATTTGTCTTACTCATGTGTACCTATGAAAACTCATTAAGCAAACAGAAAAGTTAAGCTGGGAACTGGGTCACACAAACCTGCCTTCCTCCTTTGGTTCTATTGATGAAAAGAGTCAAAATCTGTAAAAATATTTTAAGAGATTTATTCTGAGCTAAATATGAGTGACCATGGCCCATGACACAGCCCTCAGGAGGTCCTGAGATCATGTGCCCAAGATGGTCGGGGTACAGCTTGGTTTTATATATTTTAGGGAGGCATGAGACATCAATCAAATACATTTAAGAAATACATTGGTTTGGTTCTGAAAGGTGGGACCACTCAAAGCGCAGCTTCCAGGCTATACGTAAATTTATACATTTTCCAGTTGACAATTGGTTGAGTCTCTGAAGACCTGGGATCAATAGAAAGAAAATGTTTAGGTTAAGATAAAGGACTGTGGAGAATACGTTTTATTGTGCAGAAGAAGCTCTCAGCAGATTTCAGAGAGAGCAGGTTGTAAAATGTTTATTGGACTTAAAAAAGGTGCCTGGCTCTTAGTTGATTATCTCTTGAATCTGGAATGTAAGAAAGAAAAACAAAAGGGAAAGGGGATTGTCTATAGAAAGTAAGTTTTTCCTACAAGAGACTTTGCAGGGCAATTTCAAGATATGGCAAGAAATTATGTTTCGGTGTTAAAGATTTTGATTTTTTTCTTTCCTTGTCTCATAATGTTATGTCAGAGTCATGATATATATAGGGTCAAATAAAACCCATCTGATGAAAATTTATGTTTTGTAGGGCATGACCCCTTAAACCACTTAGATAGAAATTTGGGCAAGATTAAAAAAAATAATAAATCAGAGCTTATTCCTCAGTTCCTAAATAACATGGCTACAAGAAGAAAAGCTACATACCTCTCGCATATTTTGCCCAAAAGAAAATTTCCTTTTTTTTTTATTTTGAGACAGAGTGTTGCTCTATCACCAGGCTGGAGCGCAGTGGCGCAATGTCGGCTCACTACAACCTCTGCCTACTGGGTTCAAGCAATTCTTCCGCCTCAGCCTCCCGAGTAGCTGGGACCACAGGCACATGCCACCATGCCCAGCTATTTTTTATATTTTTTATTAGAGACGGGGTTTCACCATGTTGGCCAGGATGGTCTTGATCTCTTGACCTCGTGATCCACCCGCCTCGGCCTCCCAAAGTGCTGGGATTATAGGCGTGAGCCACCACGCCCGGCCCAAAAGAAAATTTCTAGTGAGCTGCAAGATCTTACCCTAAGACATTTCTGTTAAAATTGTACCATGGCAACTTAAACTGATAGCTTATCTTTACAGATGCAATCACCCCCCTTCCTATCAGACATAAATACTTATCTGATTGTTCCTCTGACTCATTTTGTCTATGTTATCTTATGTTAAAAAAAATTCAAATTCATGCCAGACAATGGCATGAATGACTGTTTTTTCCTATCCCCCTCTTAAATTACAATTGTGTACTTCTTAGTATTTCATCCCTTCCCCTTTAAATGTGGAGACCTCAAAATTGTCTTGGGAGAAAAACATAGATCTGTCTTCTGGGCGCATGTCCATATCTTTGGCAAATAAACCTCCTTAAATGATTGAGACATGTTTGTCATTTTTCTTGACTGACATACCCATCATTTTTTATAACATCTTTCTTCTGCTTTTTCTTCTATAAACATTCTTTCAAGTGCACACAGTGTGCAAAATTAAGATGTTCAAGAGTTCAAAACATATCCAGAGACCTGGCTGTTGTAGGAGAAAATATAAATTAGAAGTGAGAGGCTTTATTCTGTTACATGAAAATAAGGGAGGATATTTTGCTAATTTCTTTTCCCTTAAAGCATTTAAGTTATATGTGGATATTTTTCTTAGTATTTGAAAAATACGTAAATCATATTAACAGCTAAATAAACTTTTTATCATTGTTTTTGACTTCGGTTTGTCTTTAGGACCTCAGATTCACTGCTTTGTTTTCAGTTTGGTAAAGGTTTACTTCTTTTTTTTTCATTTAATCTGTGTATTTTAGGGTACACACAGCTTTGTTTAAAGCTCCTTTTAAGAACACACAAAAGTTGAGCACAAAGATAGGATTAAATTTAGTATTACAGAATGATAAGGACTAAAAGATACCGAGTAAGCTCCTTTGACAGAAAACAGATTATTGAAGGTAATAATTTAACATTTGTGGGCTGAAGTACTTACATTGCAAAGGCACAGTTCAGTGTATGAACTGAAGAGTGGAGTCAGTAGTTGTGCTTTGGTTTCTATTGATTACCTCAGGACGGTTAGCATAGTTGTCTGTAGTGTTTGTAGACAAACTGCATTCATATAAATTAAACAGTATTTTCTACACCAGCGTGAATATAAGACAACATTTACTTTGAATTCCTTGGTCATTTGAATATTTTTATATTCATACTTTTGGAATATAAAGTGTTTTAATTGAATTATGCTTGCAGACAATTTTTAAAAATCCTATGTACATTATAAATAGTACATTAAAATTATGTATACTTAGGTATTTATACCTAATATTAAAAAAACTACCAAATTAGATATTAGTATGACATGCTTACTAGTTATCCGATAGAGATAATTATAGGTAAGCATAGCTTCAGTATCTTTCATTTCACTAAACTGCAATGCTGCTATTAAAGGAAAAATCAACAAGAATAATGTGGCCACCCAAAAACCATGATAGCTCTTCAATTAGCCATGATGCAAGCTCAAATATATTCCACTATATAAATAAAGTCATATTCCAATTCTTCATTAAAATGTTCTGGTGGGGCGAGGCCAAGAGGGTGGATCATTTGCAGTCAGGAGTTCAAGACCAGCCTGGCCAACATAGTGAAACCCTATCTCAACTGAAAATACAAAAATAAGCCAGGTGTGGTGGCATGTGTCTGTAATTCCAGCCTCTTGTTAGGCTGAAGCACAAGAATCACATGAACTCGGGAGGCAGAGGTTTCATTGAGCAAGATTACACCACTGCATCCCAGCCTGGGTGACAGAGTGAGACTGTCTAAAAAAAAAAAAATGTTCTGGTGAAAATTGTCAGATGTATTCCAGTGTAGATCTCCCATTTAATGGCTAGGAGATGAGAGAGCAGCAGAGATGGAAGACAATCCTTATTAAATTCTGCTCAGAATGTGCCCCTCTCTTCATAGTGCTCATGCTGAGAGTAGTGGTGTACTTTGGCTGTTTTAAAAAAAAAATTCTTTTAGGGGAATATTTTCTGACTGGCTCAATCAATCATATCTAATCTGAGTTTTTTAAAGATGCTTTTAACGTGCTTTCTCTCAATAGTTCTGAGCGTGAGAGCTGTTTTTCTCTTGAATGTTTTGGATGTCTGTTAGAGGCCCCATTACAATCCCATGACGTCTGTGAATGAGGTGGGCTGTCACAGTGAGAACTCTTGGAGCTATGTCTATCTGGACTCATGCTGAAAATCCAGCACTATTTTTTCTTTGCCTCCATTATAAATAGAAACTAAAGCTAAAACAGTGCTCCTATTCCCGTTATTGTGAAGGTGCAAATCTACCCAGGAGCCTGCAGGCTCTCCTTCTGCAGCTCAGCCCTCACTTTCTGTGTGGCATTGGAGTGCTGCTGTGGCAACTGGGGTTCACATAAGATGTGATCTGCCAGCTGTGAGCCCTGTGCTGTGGGCTGTGTCTCAAGGGAAGATAGTAAAAGTCAAGAGAGGACTCCAACCACCAGGAGAGGTCCAGCTGGAATGCTGCAGCCTAGTGCTCCAGGTGTATACAGCCATTGCTTTAAATTGTAAATAGCCATAAAGATAGCACCCTATTCAACCATTTCTATTGGAGAGGGAGAGCCTACCTTCAGCAGGCACCTGGATTGAAGTTGAAAATTACCTCTTGTCATGAAGATGTGAAAAGTTTATTTTGTCATTGATTATAACCAATTAGCATACATGGATGCTAATTAATTCACCCAATTACCAGGTGAATTTAGGATGAACTATGTATGACATGGGGCTGTAAATTTTTCTACTTGTGGACTAATTATGGTGACCATCTTTTTGTCTTTGTAATCTCTTAGACTGAGGCATGTCACATACTGGTTTAATTGTGTAATACAACAGTTTTCTTTCTATCATTGTGGAGTTACTCTGGGGTTGGAGAACATTGTTCTTTTAATTATATTTTCCAATCACCATCTAGAATTACCACACATAATACAAACATATAAGGTGCCAACCCAGCTTTAATCCAGAGGGGCCTTTACCTTTCAGGCTTCCAGTCAACTCAGGATTGTGCTACAAACTGCATGCAGGCAGAATTGTGTCTCTGCCTATTTGGGATCTATAGTCCTCTGTAGTCACATTTAGAGAGGCTAGACCTGATTTCTAAATGCTTTACAGAACAGCAATCGACCATTTTACCTTTCAATAACTCTTGTATCTTTAGACCAGAAACTGATTCAGAGACTTTGGGGCCCAAAAACCGAATCAGAGTAACGTGCATTGAGTAGACATGTACACATGAGAATCGCCACTTTCCCCTTCCTCCTCCTCTTAAAATGCCCACTAATGTGCACATGACACCTGCTGCTACTCTATCTATCCAGGCCCTAAATTTGCAGCTTCAAACTGAATCTAGGTATTGAGATTTGGGAGAAAAAACAACAGAAAACATTTATTTGAGACATGCAAATTATTTTAGTTATAAGGCTCAAAGAGACATTAAAATGAGACCACAATTTTGTCTTTCTTCCTTCTTTGAGCTATGTGTTTATTTGTTGAAACTGCTAGCTATTTATACAAGTAGCTAGAAATTAAACTAATAATAGCACTCTGGACACTATAGCCCACACCCTATAGCTTAACAATGTATATCCAATTAGTAATCAATGTTATTTTTTGTAATAAAGAAGAGTTTCTGACAATCAGCCTTGTATCAGCTCACTCTCTATCCTTCTCATTTTTGCCTTTACAAATACACTTGTAATTGCTGCTAATTAAACTGTAGATTTTAGACAACTTGAGTTTTTGCTCCCAGGTTACCATCCTAAAACTTGCTCCAAATGAACTGTCTACTTATATTCGTGTTGCCTCAGCTCTTTCCTTTTAGGTGGACATATCACTAAGAATATGCTAGAGCAGCCTCTACAAGGGGATGTCTCCTTTTGTTGTACCCCACTTACTGTAACACTCAAGAATGCAGAGCCAGGTTGATTCAACCTAGAATCTGCACAGAAGGTCTGGCCTCTGCCTGAGATTTACAAAGCAGGACCAGACTTTGGATTAACAATGTACAGAAAACCAACAGGAGGCATTTTCTGCGTTGTGAGATGTCAACATAGACATTTTAATATCCCCCCTTTGAGAATATCACTCTTTGAGCTTTTCATATCTTGTTCAGCGACCTGCTGCAGTAATGTAAGATGTTCCAGGTGTAAATAGACTCTGATGGCAGAATCGGTAAGTGTAAACAAGCATCTTAGGAGTGACAGATCAAGGTCACAAAGTAGCCAGAGCCGTGACCACAACTACATCTACCCATAAAATATGATACTGGAGTATTCTTTTCCTTCCTCTTACAGAAGAGCTAGCCAATCAAGACAGGTGATCCAGGTTCTGGAGCTCCACTAGGGCAGTTTCATTTTCTATTTAGAATCAGCCTGAGTCTTTCCTGCTTGGCTTATCCTTAAGCAATCAGCCCAGGGTCACTGGGAACCCTCTCACAATCACCTAGGCATCTCTGAGAGATTTGAGGATGTCTAGAGATGAACTGTGTCAGGCTGACAAGAGTGGTTAATTCTGCTTCTGTCTCAATGTAAGAGAAATGAGTCATCCTGTGTTTGTTTTTCCCCTCATACAAGAGATGTCTTTGGTCCGTACCCAGATGAGAATTTCTTCAGTTTCCTGGTACTTGGGTGAAAAATGAGGAGGAAGTCTAGAGATTCGAAAGGATAAACTAATTGCTTCCATTTCATGTGGCCATTAGAAAAATAGATGAAACAGTCATGGTCCCTACCATTTAGGAACTACTAGTCTAGACTAGCAACTGAATTATATGGTTCAATTAAGCATCATATAGTTGGCACAATGAATAGATGTGGGCCAAAAGTGTATTTTATTTGGACCACTTTATATTTTTGTAACTTCTGAGGTCACCATTTGAATAGACATATGTGGACATAATAGTTGTTATTAGTTTTTTTATTTTGTATACTTTGCTATGAATACATATTTATCTTCTAATAAAATTACCCTAGAGATTTGTTTAAATTGCTGATTAGTATATGTTATAAAATTGACAGGGCAGTAGCTAAAGATCAAAATTTCACAAACTGTGGGATTTAGTTTTCTTTTAGGTAAGCTTAGGAAAAACAGAACTGGAAATACCCTAGTGGAATAGAGAGCAGAATTCTACAAAGGGTCTACTCCCTGTCCCAGCCCTGTTCAAATTCGTCCTTTTTGGAGGTCATATTTAGGTCTGGCCCCAGCCTGGAGTCTTGCCTAACTGATTAGAAGAGATGAGAGTACTGGGTAGTGAATCCTGCAGCCTTTCTAGAGCTGGTGCTCACAATATTCTGAAACCTAAAAGCAGATAAATGGAAAAAATAAAGTATGTATTTTAGGGTCTTTTTAATTTTTTTATTAGAACCAGTGCTTGCAGAGACATTCTATTTAGCAACCTGTTTTTTTTGTTTGTTTGTTTTGTTTTGTTTTTGAGACAGTGTCACTCTATGGCCAGGCTGGAGTGCAGTGGGGCGATCCCAGCTCACTGCAACTTCCATTTTCCAGTTTCAAGCAATCCTCTTGCCTCAGCTTCCGGAGTAACTGGGACTACCAGCACTCACCACCATGCCCGGCTAATTTTTTTACTTTTAGTAGAGACGGGGTTTCACCATGTTGGCCAGGATGGTCTCGATCTCTTGACCTTGTGATCCGCCTGCCTTGGCCTCCCAAAGTGCTGGGATTACAAGTGTGAGCCATGGCACCTGGCCTAGCAACCTGTTTTCTATTCCTGCAGCTGCAGTAGTTGCTCCACAAGTCACAAAAAAAGTAAATATAAACACAATTAAAATTTCTCTAAGCTACATTAAAGTTTTTCTTGCTGTATCCTTCTCATCTTTGTCTATAATTAGCTTTTATTCTATACATTTTTTTAAAAAATCAATGATAGAGAAACAAAAGAAATAAAAGTGCTGGGCCTTTTTTCTAAATTCTGGCAATTATTTTTTTTTATTTTACTTGTTCTGGGGTACATGTGCAGAACATGCAGGTTTGTTACATAAATATACATGTGCCATGGTGGTTTGCTGCATCCATCACCCCATCATCTACATTACGTATTTATCCTAATGTTATCCCTCCCCAATCCCCCGCCACCGCTATCCCTCTCCTAGCAGCCTGACCCTCTGAGAGGCTCCTGTGTGTGATGTTCCCCTCCCTGTGTCCATGTGTTCTGATTGTTCAACTCTCATTTATGAGTGAGAACATGCAGTGTTTGGTTTTCTGTTCTTGTGTTAGTTTGCTGAGAATGATGGTTTCCAGCTTCATTCATGTCCCTGCAAATGACATGAATTCATCTGTTTTTATGGCTGCATAGTATTCCATGGTGTATATGTGCCACATTTTCTTTATCCAGTCTATTACTGATGGGCGTTTGGGTTGGTTCCAAGTCTTTGTTATTGTAAGCAGTGCTACAATAAACATATGTGTGCATGTGTCTTTATAATAGATTTATAATTCTTTGGGTATATACCCAGTAATGGGATTGCTGGGTCAACTAGTATTTGTAGTTCTAGATCCTTGAGGAATCACCACACTGTCTTCCACAATGGTTGAACTAATTTAGACTCCCATCAACAGTGTAAAAGCATTCTTATTTCTCCACATCTTCTCTAGCATCTGTTGTCTCCTGACTTTTTAATGATTGCCATTCTCACTGGTGTGAGATGGTATCTCATTGTGGTTTTTATTTGCATTTCTCTAATGACCTCTCAGTGATGATGACTTTTTTTTTTTTATATGTTTGTTGGCTGCATAAATGTCTCCTTTTGAGAAGTGTCTGTTCATATCCTTCACCTGCTTTTTGATGAGGTTGTTTTTTTTTCCTGTAAATTTATTTAAGTTCCTTGTAGATTCTGGATATTAGTCCTTTGTCAGATGGGTAGATTAAAAATTTTCTGCCATTCTGTAGGTTGCCTGTTCTCTCTGATGATAGTTTCTTTTGCTGTGCAGAAGCCCAAGTTTAATTATTTCCCATTTGTCTATTTTGCCTTTTGTTGCCATTGCTTATGGTGTTTTAGTCACAAAATCCTTCCTTAAACATGTGTATGTCCTGAATGGCATTTCCTAGATTTTCTTCTAAGGTTTATATGGTTTTAGATCTTACATTTAAGTCTTTAACCCATCTTGAGTTAATTTTTGTATAAGGTGTAAGAAAGGGATCGAGTTTCAGCTTTCTGCATACGGCTAGCCAGTTTTCCCAACATCATTTATTAAATAGGGAATATTTTTCCCATTGCTTGTTTTTGTCAGGTTTGTCAAAGATCAGATGGTTGTAGGTGTGGCGTTATTTCTGAGACCTCTGTTCTGTTCCATTGGTCTATATGTCTGTTTTGGTACCAGTACCATACTGTTTTGGTTACTGTAGCCTTCTAGTATAGTTTGAAGTCAGGTAGCATTATGCCTTCAGCTTTTTTTTTTTTTTTTTTTTTTCTTAGAATTGTCTTGGCTATGCAGGCTTTTTTTTTAATTCCATATGAAATTTAAGGTGGGTTTTCCAGTTCTGTGAACAAAGTCAATGGTAGCTTGATAGGGATAGCATTGAATCTATAGATTACTTTGGGCAGTATGGCCATTTTCATGATATTGAGTTTTCCTAACCATAAGCATAAAATGTTTTTCCATTTGTTTGTGTCCTCTCTTATTTCCTTGAGCAGTGATTTGTAGTTCTCCTTGAAGATTTCCTTCATATCCCTTGTAAGTTGTATTTCTAGGTATTTCATTCTCTTTGTAGCAATTGTGAATGGGAGTTCACTCATGATTTGGCTCTCTGTTTTGTCTTATTGGTGTTTAGGAATGCTTTTGATTTTTGCACATTGATTGTGTATCCTGAGACTTTGCTGAAGTTGCTTATCAGCTTAAGGAGATTTTGGGCTGAGACGATGGGGTTTTCTAAATATACAATCATGTGTCTGCAAATAGATAGTCTGACTTCCTCTTTATCTGCTTGAATACTCTTTCTTTCTTTCTCTTGCCTGACTGCCCTGGCCAGAACTTCCAATACTGTGTTGAATATGAGTGGTGAGAGAGGGCATCCTTGTCTTGTGCCAGTTTTCAAAGGGAATGCTTCCAGTTTTTGCCCATTTAGTATGATATTGGCTGTGGGTTTGTCATGAATAGTTTTTATTATTTTGAGATATGATACCTAGTTTATTGAGAGTTTTTTTTTTAGCATGAAGGGCTGTTGAATTTTGTCAAAGGCCTTCTTTGTATCTATTGAGATAATCATGTGATTTTTGTCTTTGGCTCTTTTTATGTGATGGATTGCATTTATTGATTTACATATGTTGAACCAGCCTTGCATCCCAGGGATGAAGCCGACTTGATCATGATGGATAAGCTTTTTGTGCTGTGCCAATATTTTATTGAGAATTAATGTTCATCAGGGACATTGGCCTGAAATTTTCTTTTTTAGTTGTGTCTCTGCCAGGTTTTGGTATCAGAATGATGTTGGCCTTATAAAATGAGTTATGGAGGATTCCCTGTTTTTCTATTGTTTGGAAGAGTTTCAGAAGGAGTGGTACCAGCTACTCTTTGTATCTCTGGTAGCATTCGGCTGTGAAACCATCTGGTCCTGGACTTTTCTTGGCTGGTAGGCTATTAATTGCTTCCTCAATTTCAGAAGTTGTTATTGGTCTATTGAGGGATTTGACTTCTTCCTGATTTAGTCTTGGGAGGGTGTAAGTGTCCAGGAGTTTATTCATTTCTTCTAGATTTTCTGTTTATTTGTGTAGAGGTGTTTATAGTGTTCTCTGATGGTAGTTTGTATTTTTATGGGATAGGTGGTGATATCAACTTTATCATTTCTTATTGCATCTATTTGATTCTTCTGTTTTCTTCTTTATTATTCTGGCTAGAGGTCTATCTGTTTTGTTGATCATTTAAAAAAAAAAAAAAACCAGCTCCTGGATTCATTGATTTTCTTTTTTTTGAAGGGTTTTTTGTGTCTCTCTCCTTCAGTTCTGCTGTGATCTTAGTTATTTTTTGTCTTTTGCTGGCTTTTGAATTTGTTTGTTCTTCCGTTGCCCAAGTAGTGTACATCATACCTGATACGTAGTTTTTGTTTGTCTACCTTTTTTCTTCTGTTTAGAATTCCCAGTGTTTATTTCCATCTTTATCCAATGTTTAGCAACCCCATGTGAAAACATGTGGTATTGGTTTTTCTATTCTGTTAATTTGCTTACAATACAGGCCTTCTGCTGCACCCATGTTGCTGCAAACGACATTACTTTTTTCTTTTCTGTGGCTGCATAGTATTGCATGGTGTATAAGTATCTTATTATGTCCAATCTAAGATTCATGCGTACATGGTCGGTTATTGTGAATAATGCTGCAACGAACATGTGAGTGCAGGTGTCTTCTTGTAAAATAATTTCCTTTGGGCATATACCCAGTAATAAGGTTAATGGATCAAATGGAAATTCTATTTTTAGTTAAAAAAAATCTACAAATTGTGTTCCACAGGGGCTGAATTTGTTTGGATTTCCACCAACAGTTTATAATGATTCCCTTTTCTGCACAACTTCAACATGTTATTAAACAGCCATTTTAACTGGTTTGAGATGGTATCACAATGTCATTTTGATTTATCTCTCTCTGAGGATCAGGGATGTTGAGAAACATTTTTGTATGTTTATTAGCAGCTTTTATGTCTTCCTTTGACAAGTGTCTATATCATTTGTCTTTTTTGGTACATTATAGATTCTATATATTAATCCTTTGTTGCATGCAATTTGCACATATCTTATTCCATACTGTAGATTGTCTGTTTACTTTGCCAATAGTTTCTTTTGCTGTGCAGCTCTTTAGGTGTCAATTTTCATTTTTTTTTACATTCACTTTTCAGATGTTAGTCCATTTTTTTTCCTGAGGCCAGTGTCCAGAAGAGTACTTTCTAGGTGTACATCTACATTTTTTTATAGCATAAAGTTTCACGGTTAAGTCTTTTCAAAAAAATTTTAAGCTCCAGGATATATGTACAGGACATACAGGTTTGTTACACAGGTAAATGTGTACCATGATGGTTTACTGCACCTATCAACCCATCATGTAGGTAATAAGCTCCACATGTATTAGCTGTTTATCCTGATACTCTTTGCTGAAACAGGTTTTGGTGTGTGTTGTTTCTCGGTTGTCTTTAATCTATCTTGAGATATGTATAATTTTTCTTCCCAGGTCCAAGTGATTCTCCTGCCTTGGCATCTCAAGCAGCTGGGACTACAGGTACGTGCCTCCACACCTGGCTAATTTTTTTTTTTTAAAGTAGAGATGGGGGTTTCACCATGTTGGCCGGAAAGGTCTCTATCTCTTGACCTCGTGATTCGCCCACCTTGGCCTCCCAAAGTGCTGGGATTACAGGCGTGAGCCACCGTGCCTGGCCAATATATTTTTTATGTGGTGAGAGGAAGGGGTTCAATTTTCATCTTGTGCATATGACTAACCAGTTTTCCCAGTATCTTTATTGAATAGAGTTTATTTCCCCTTTATTTGTTGACTTTGTCAAAAAGTAAGTTTACTGTTACAAGTGTACCTTTATTTGAAGGCTCCCTTTTCTGTTCCATTAGTCTGTATGTGTACCAGAACCATGTTATATTAGTTACTGTAGGTTGTAGCACAACTTAAGTCAGGTAATGTGAGCATTTCAAGGTTATTCTTTTTGTTTAAAGTTGCCTTTTCTATTTTTCCACATAAATCTTAAAATAGTTTTCTCCTAGTTCTATTTACAATTGCATTAATAGTTGTGAAAAATAGCATTTATTCTGTAGGTTGCTTTAGGCAGCATGGACACTTGAGATACATAGATTCTCACAATCCATGAGCATGAATGCTTTTCCACTTATATGTGATGTTTCTGATTTCCTTCACAGTGTTTTGGAGTTCTTTTTATAAAGAGAGTTTACCTCCTTATTTCTAGAAATATTTTTTGTTTGTGGCTGTTTTAAGTAGAAATGTGCTGCAAATTTGTGTATGTTTATTTTGTATCCTGTGAATTTGCTGAAGTCACTTTTCAGACTTAGCAGTCTTTTAGTGAAATCTTCTTTTTAAAGATTTTTTTCTTGAAGACTTGTGAAGTGTGCTGGTGAAATCTTCCAGGTAGACGATTGTATCATCAGTGGAGATAATTTGACTTTCTCTTTTCGTATTTGGATGCCTTTTGTCTTGCTGAATTGCTCTGGCTAGAACTTCCAGAACTATGTTGATTATGAGTGTTGAGTGGATTTTGTTTTCTTTGAGATGTAGTTTTGCTCTTGTTGCTCAGTCTGGAATGCAATGGTGCTATCTCGGCTCACTGCAACCTCTGCCTCCCAGGTTCAAGCAACTACCCTGCCTCGGCTGCCCAAGCAGCCAGGTTAACAGGTGTGTGCCACCATAACCAGCTAATTTTTTTGGTATTTTTAGTAGAGACAGGGTTTTGCTGTGTTGGTCAGGTTGGTCTCAAACTCCTGGCCTCAAATGATCCACCCATCTTGGACTTCCAAAGTGCTGGAACTACAGTCCTAGAGTGGATAATCTTGTCTAATTTCTATTCTTGTAAAGAATACATCCAGCTTTTGCCTGTTCAGTATGATAATGGCTAAGGATCTGCCATAGATGGCTCTTATTATTGTGAGCTGTATTTCTTCAATGCCTAGTTTCTTGAGAATATTTTTATGAACATTAAATTTTCTTGAATGCTTTTTCTGCATCTTATGATAATCATGTGATTTCATGCTTTTAATTATCTTTACATGGTGAATCACACTTAATTTCCATATAAGACATCCTTGTATTTATGAAATAAAGCTCACATAATCGTGCCAAAATAACTTTTTGATTTGCTTATGAAATCAGCTTCCTAGTATTTTGTGGAAGAGTTTTGTTTCAATGTCTACCAGGAATACTGGACTGTAGATATTTTTCTTGTGTCTTAAGTAGATTTTCATCCAGGGCTTTTTACGGTTGGTAGGTTTATTACTGATTCCACTTTATTATATATTTTAGACATTTTTACTTGGTTCCTGGTTCAATCTTGGAAGGTTGTGTGTATCCAGGAGTTTATTTTCTCTAAATTTTCTGGTTTGCATGTATAATAGAAAATCACATCTAATCCCACATAAATACAAAATATCATCATAGTAGTCTCTGAGGATGTTTTGTATTAATGTGGGATTAGTTGTAATTTCATAACACTTAACATTTAAACAGAGGCAAAATCGATGAGGAACAGTGAATTAGGCCTGTAATTCCAGTACTTTTGGAGGCCAACACAGGCTGATCACTTGAGGTCAGGAGTTCAAGACCAGCCTGGCCAACATGGTGAAACCCCATCTCTAAAAATTACAAAAATTAGCCTGGCTGGTGGCAGATACCTGTAATTCCAGCTACTTGGGATGGTGAGGCAGGAGAATCACTTGAACCCAGGAGGCAGAGGTTGCAGTGAGCCGAGATCACACCACTGTACTCCAGCATAGGCAACAGAATGAGTGACACTCTGTCTCAAATAAAAAAAATAGATGCAAAATAAATGTTTGACAAAATTCAACATAACCTCATGATAAATCTCTGAACAAAACAGGTATAGGACAAATGCACTTCAAGCCAATATACACCACATATACCAAAAAATTGCATAGCTAACAACATATTAAGCTAGGAAATACTTTAAGCTTTTGCTCTAAAAGCTAGAAGCAGCGCGACAAGAATGCCCACTTAAGTTTGTATTATTAAACATAGTACTAAATGTCCATGACAGAAAATTTAGAGAATAAAATCAAAGGCATCCAGCTTGGAAAAAAAGCTAGATTATCCCTGTTTGCAGAAGACATACTTTTTGGTGTAGAAAAGCCTAAGACCTCACTAAGAATTCTAGAACTAGGCCGGGCGCGGTGGCTCACGCCTGTAATCCCAGCACTTTGGGAGGCCGAGGCGGGTGGATCACGAGGTCAAGAGATCGAGACCATCCTGGTCAACATGGTGAAACTCCGTCTCTACTAAAAATACAAAAAAAATTAGCTGGGCATGGTGGCACGTGCCTGTAGTCCCAGCCGCTCGGGAGGCTGAGGCAGGAGAATTGCTTGAACCCAGGAGGCGGAGGTTGCGGTGAGCCGAGATCGCGCCATTGCACTCCAGCCTGGGTAACAAGAGCGAAACTCCGTCTCAAAAAAAAAAAAAAAAAAAAA